>JANHGL010018693.1:101541-129137 GCA_024611195.1 Ceyx melanurus
CAGCACCAGCCTCTCTGCACTGGCCTGGCAGGGGCTGCAGAGAGTGAGGAGTCTCCCCTCAGCCTCCTCTTCCTCACGCTGAACACTCCCAGCTCCTTCCATGGTTCCTCAGCAGATTGATTCCCCAGCCCCTTCCCCAGCTCTGTTGCTCTCCTCCTTCAGCAAGAGCTTCTGTCTGGCACTAAATCCAGTGAACCATGTCCACAGCCAGGCTACCTGTAGGTTCCTACACTACATAAGGAGCTGAGGACGTATCTAGGAGGTCTAATATATGAAGGTGTTGGTAAAATCTCATCTGGATCTTGTAGTGGAATTAAGTGTATTTATGGTGTGAGTTATGACTTACATTATTAGACAGACAAATCTGAAAAGGATGCTTCAGACACCACTATAATGCAGGTTAATAAAAAAATAAATATATATTCTCATTATTTTTGTGACAGATGATTATAAACTACTCCATTCAAGGGCTGGCTTCTTATGAAATATATCATTTTAGCTTTGGCAGTGAACACTTTCAGCCTTTGAAAACAAAGGTAAGCTGGGAAATCTGTATCTCTGTAGGCAGCGTTCATGTACAAAATATGAAGGTTGCATCAGACCCTGTGACTCCTGCCAACAATTACTCCACTGAAAAAAACACAAAAGGCAAGAAAATTCCCAGTAAAAATGATGACACCAAAGAAAGTCTAGCCCTTTGTCTAGTTTTATTCTTTGAATCTCACTTTGTTGAAACGAAGCCAAAACCCATGAACTCACTGTTTTGTTTTCCTTTTGAAATTAGCTTCAGGTTCTATGTTTTTCCTACACAATTTTCAGGTCACTTCTTAGTAAAATCAAGATACCTGAGCTAGAAACCCTAGACACAGAGCCATACAGTGCATCAGCATTATAAATATAAAATAAATAAATGAACAGAATAGAGAGAAAAATGCAACTCAAGGTGAAATACTATAGGGTTCCAGTAGACAGTTCACCCAATACCTCCTGAATAGGAGAAATGAGCTGGTTAAGAAGTAGAAGCTAGGACAAAATCTGATTAATATGTTCAACAAGTGTGAGAATTATCTGCATATAATAAAAGTTTATAATGGAATTAAAAACGGGAAAATCTGTTACAAAATAGTTTTTTTTCTTACTATCAAACAGTCACTCTACAAATGTTTATGTGACTTTTTGGCACATAAGAATGTGAAATTTATGGGGAAATGGCCCAAATAACTTGTTCTATGAATAGGACCCAAAAGGATTACCTTAAACACTTCCATATAGTGCACATCATAGCATTAGAATGTAACAGGATATACAAAAATGGAAATTTTGGTATAAAAAAAAAAAGAGGGGTTAAGAAAGACTGAAAATCTCATTGAACAGCATATAATGAATCATTTATATAATTTATTTCCCTAAAGTTTCTGTAAGAAGAGCTGAAAACGTTCAGGCAGTTTTAGGTAATCATGCACCTGGCATCTCAGTTATGATAGAAAGATAAGCAGGCTACACATATGCCTAAAACCAGCAATTATTTTGTTGCTAAGACTTTGAATTAATTTTTTTTGATTGAAATATCACTAATATTATTCTGGAGCTACGTTTGAGTTCAATGAACTTACTATTCTATTACAAAACCAGATGAAACCAATTTTCTGGTAAAATGATTCTTGTTCTTTTCATTAGAATGACACACATATTGAGTTGTGCTTCATTTGTACTCCCCAATATAGATGTTAGTAGTATAATGTATCATGTAGCAAAATTACATTTGCAGACAACTTAACACAGTGTATATATACTGAATGTCTCATGTGGTTAACAATAATACCTACTAATATGGAAAGAAGCTGGTATAAACTCTTAATTTCCAAACTAAAATTTTACTCCTCGAGTGAGAAGCATTCATTAGAAGTAATGCTTTGGGGAAAATGATATCATTTGCAAGAGAACTGGCTTACTAGCCCCAGGTTCACACTAGGACTAAGCTCCCATTTCAAGGTTAAGTCAGGTCTAAGTACAGAGAGTTTGAATTCAGGGACACAAAATTCAAAGACCAACTGTATTAACAATGGAAATCTCATGAAATATATTTTTCTCGGGAGTTCTCCATTATCTGATCTATAATCTAGGAAAAACCATTCCTGAGAGATTCGAGCTGTATCTGAACTGCAATGGAAACCTGATCCCTTTCAGACAAGCCCCAAAAGCAGAACTGTAAAGGCAGCTTCCTGTCTGGAAATTAACATTTGAATCATCATAAATTCAAACAGACTCACATACAACACACTTGCCACTTATCGCTTTAAAAGAAGCCCTAAAGTTAAAAAACAGGCCCCAGTGACTTCAGGAAAACTCCCCAGGAGTTCAGAAAGGAGAAGGCAATCATCTGCATTTTCTCTGTGCTGAAGCAGTGCCTGCATTTCCAGCAGGTTTTTACTGGGTAACTGAAAACGAGCAGTGTCCACAGTTGCTCTTACATATCCTAACAGCATCTAGACCTCTGCTTACAGCACAACACATGTCCAAACTGATTTCACCCATCTCCTTTTTCTTTATAGTGAAGTGCTGGTGCTGGAGGAGCAAGGCACCCTGGTGCCCAGGAAGCTGCAATGCAGACGGTCGAGCCGTCAGAGGCACAATGCAGACAGACAGACAGACATCCAGAGAGGGAATGGAGCAAAGAGATTTTACAGCAGCACTTGGTCTGTTGCTTACCTATGGGCTGGCTGCAGTTGGGCTTCTCACACAGCTTTAGAACAACATGGCATCTTTTGCACGAGCCATGGTTGTTCACAAGCCAAGACACTGTGCTCACCAAATATTTTCTTCTGAAAGGGCAAGGGACAGGATTTGTCTCCACAATCTGACCTTTGCATGTGCTGGCCCTGATTCATTCATCACTTCCACTGGCTTCTGACAGCAGAAACCTAGGTTGTGAGCTGCTGGGGTGGAAAATCCATCCAGCACTGAGGGGCAGAGTGTTAGAGCAATTCAAGTTGCTAGCAAAGCCTTGTTCTTGAGGCAGGCAGAAGCCAACTGGCACACAAGAAACTGTAGGTGTGGCAAACAAAGAGGGGGAATGGCCAGTTCTCCCAGGAGATGCACTGATCCAGCATATGGACTGGGCAGCTTCCAGTGTCAGCCCTCCCAAGGAATGGGTGTCATAGTGCAGAGCTGCCTGCTGCTGGCAGCAATCACAGGGTTGGCAGTGACATGAGTATCACCTGCCCTTGTTTGGGTATAATTTAGCCCAAGGGAACTGCAGGGCTCACCTTTTAATGGGTATTGGGGTGAAAATTGCTGCCTTTCTCCCAAGCCAGAAGAAAATTAATCACATGCACTACAGTTAAAAAAAAATAATAATTATATATATAAAAAGCTTTTGTTTTATACTTATCTGCTTCCTCTCTTGTCTGGAATGGGATTAGATGACTGTCACATTGTACTGCAAGACAGCCCGTGCCAAGGGGGTGTCTGCTGACCACAAACCACCCTGAATTACTGCATTTGTACACGTGGCCACTTGCTCAGTTGTATCACAAAGTCCTGCATGAGCTGCACACCTTGAACACACTACAACATCTGTGGTGAAAGGCAGCAGCTGTTTAAACAGCACAAAGAATCACCAGAAATCAGCTGAGCACAAGCCATGAAGTATGGTTCGTGTGACTGGATTCCATAAAACCTGTCTGTAAAAATAAACTGTGACTGTACTGCAGTGACAGCATCTGGAGAGTCAAAGCTCCAGCTCTAACTCAGTCACAGAAACAGCCTGTGCCAGGGTGCCTAAAAACACCTGCTTTTCCATACAGACACAAAGATCTGGACTTAGGCAAAGAGGGAAAACAACCAGGAATTGCTCAACTGAAGATTTGAAAGGGACACAGCCAGTTAACCTCTGCTCCTGTGAAGGGTGAAACCACATCATTAATGAACACAAGTGATCAGAAGCTCAGTTTAATGCTCCATCTTCAAGACAGAACCCCCAGGAAAAGCACTTACTAGTTTAAGATGAGAACTGGTGGGGTTTGGTTTTTTAAAATCCTCCAAGATGCTTAACTTTCCTAATAAAACATTCTCAACCACAACTGGCACTATAATTTCAACAGAAATTGTCCTTTTGGAAAGCCTAAATCTAAGACATTGTGGTGTCATCAGGAATGCTGTAAAAAAACCAGTAATGATGGTGAAAAAAACAAAAGCAGCCAACCAAACAAACCCAAACAAACAAACAAAAAAAAAAACCAACCCACAACCAACCAAAAAGCCCCGTAAGTTTTAAACAAGAAATAATAATTCTTTTACACTGTTTGAATAAGTGAAATAGGATTCAAGGCCAGACTCACATTGCTACTGCAGGTTTTGTATCGAATATTCCGACCTTCACAGTTCCTGAAAAACAGAGTAAAAATGTTTACACTGCATAACATCAAGACACAACCCTGACTGTTTTAAAGCTAGGTATTCTCTTGAAAAGTAAACTTATATTGCTACTGCCCTACCATCATATGGACTCCCAACACAAGGTTTAAAACCAAGGGCACCTTGGGACTCAGCAGGTCTCTTCAGCAGGGAATGCACAACCTTCCCTGTAAGCCCAATTTGTTGTAAGCCTTAAGATAAATATATATATTTTTTTTCAGTAAGGATTTCACAAGGCATCCTGAACCCTGCTCTACACTGACTCGAGCAAAGCTACTTCCAACCCATGGGATGTAACCCCTAGGAAAAAGGGATCAGAGTATCTCAGTGATCCTTAAATGAAACACAGCTAATGAGCATTGATGTTCCCCTCTCCTGTTTTGTTTGGCAAAGAGAAAGGAGCCACAACCCTTTCCTTTCTCCCGAAACACAATGCAATATTTTCAAGAACAGCGTGTAATTTTACAGTGTAAAGCTGCATGAACAGCTTTATATTCATAATTATATTGTATTATAATATTTTATATTCACAATTTCATATTTTCATAATATTAAATATAATTCTCATTGTCTACATGCATTTCTAAGGTGCCTAATGCATATGAAGCCTGATACCCAGGAAATTCAGATGCACAGCAAAGTTTGTTGTTAGTAATGAAATAGCAGGTGTATAATAAAGTTATGATTATTTATTGTGGTCTCAAATGTAGGGATGGGTGGGTTTCACACTTTTTTCATGAACAGAGTGTGCCAAATTTCTCAATAACTGACCAGCACTTTTGCACAGTGTTAGACACTCTTCTTAAGAATGGCAAAAAGAAGCCCTTGAAAGAACTGAAAATCTATTTTAATGACTTGACAGGAAATGATAATTAGCAACAGCTCAAATTCCAGGAATAGTGCTTTGGAACAATCCCTTCATGTCAAAAATCCCTGCCTTACATGGAAGAAAGCATAAATGCATAGCTCTGAATTTACAGCTCAGACAAATTTTCCACCTTTCTCATGACAACTGATGGCAAATATTATAAAATTCTTTAATATGTGTGAGAGATTGAAAAACACCATTTGCAAACACAGTGGATGCCTGGAGCAAGAGTTCAACCAGCTCAGCTGAAGGTGAAACCCTCCAAGCTCAAGATATTACACGTCTCAAGTTTCCAATCTTGTGCAAGAATGATTGCATCACAACATGCAAGTTAAAAATGTTTATGATGCATACAAATGTGAAAACTTTGTTTCACAACTGCACATTTCCCGGACATTGCAACAACTATAAAATACAGAAAAAAAACCACCTTTTAAACTCCACATTTGTCAAGGTATGGAAAACACATGTTTTTCACAGGGGAACACATTAAAAATATTAATAAAACCACAGTGGAATTTATATTGCTCATTTCACAATCCCTAACACTGGTAGAACACCATGGCTTCTTGCTGGAAATACTACTTTTCTCTAAAATCTTTATGCATTTTGCACTAAAACAGGCAGTATTTTAATCAACCATGTTTAGCTATTTCATATTTCACCTTATGTAATTCAGTGTATCACACTACAACCCTTCTTTAAGAAAAAATTACTTCCTGAGTGATGTGCATTTACCTAAAAAAAAATACTAACAACTCAACAACATAAAAGTTTAAACATAATCAGCAGTTTTTGAAATATTTAAGAATAGTCTAAGTAAACCAAGCAATTATGGGTGTCAGCACAGATGCGTCTAAGCTGGCTGGGATCTCCTCTCACCTCACAAGCCTATTGCATTACTCATGTTTTAAGGACTGTAGCAACAAGTCCTGCACAACTCCAGCTTTACTACTCAGGTGAATTGTTTTCACCACATATGCTGTTCTCTTCAAGCTACAGAGGCTTCCCCATGAAAACATATGGCCACCAGGACCACTCCATAGCAAGAACTAGCAGAGGAAAAGTCTCCTCACAGCAAGCAGCATTTGACACATCTATAAGTGGACTAAGTCACTTGGTTTTTACTACAGGGAAGACACAGAGGTGCCTGCCCTTGAACATTACTTGTTGTTCAAGGGCAGCCTGATTTGCATGCAGAACTCATCATTCTATCTGCAGTTACAGGTACTTCTCTCACTGTATTAAACAAATAATTTTTATCATTCTCACAAACATAATAAAAAACATTAAGTTCTGAGCCTTTAAACTCTGATAGATATGTAATATAGTATGAAAATATATTAAAAGCAGGATTTCATAAATTTTGACCTGTACACAGCACTTGTTCCCAGAAACAAAAACAACAGAGCTCCTCTGTAGACACCATCAGAATAGAGGGAAACAGAAGGAATACACGTAGGCGTGGGGCTTACCTGCCATTTAAACACCTCCTCAGTGAGTAAGAGGCTCCTCCCCCACAGGTCCGTGAGCAATCACTCCAGGCCCCCCAAGCATCCCAGGAACCCTCTTTATCTTCATCAGAACGGGTAATTCTGGAGGTCTGATAAAAATGGAGTATAGAGGGGAGAAAAAAAATAATTAATTGATTTGGTAGATGTTTTACCACTTGGCATTAATAGTACTGAGTACATCACTTCGTTTGTTTACAGCATATTAAGTTTATTTTCTATTTTAATACACAATAATTACATGGGACAGGATGCAGAGCATTTGAAGATGCAGCATATTTGATGTGTTGCCTTCTGCCCACAGGCTGCCATGTGCAAATACAGTCATTCCCAACATATGTATGTCCAACACAGCACAGGACAAGTGATTCCACTTCTTCCAAAATGCCTCATGAAAGTGATTTAGAAGTGAGATGTGTAATTGAAATCTTATGGCACAAGGGGAACAATATCAAACATCACTCTTGTTAAATTCAACAGCATAGGCAGCTCATCTTCAGTGATGAGGAAAGTGGACTCCAAGAAAAGCCTACCAAACTTGACGTGAAAATGGCCAAAAACCATTTACAAAATAGCACCATACAAGGAACATGACTCCCTACCATGCTGTGTAGGTAAAGGGGTTTTATCTTAAGTAATATAGTAAAAAAAAAATAAAAAAATTTAAAATCAGATGGCACAGAACATGAGAAGCTTGGCCTGGTTCTGTGATCCAGATACATTCACACTACAGTTGGAACTACAACCATTGAACAAGCATCATCTCAGAAACCCAGCTGGCAAATAGTTAAACTTAACTAACTTCAGCAGGACCAAGGACTACTCAAATACATTTTAAAGCCATTTAGAAGAGTAGGGAGGTTTAGTGTAATAGCCCTATTCCCATAGTTAAGCAGCTAGCAAACACAGGTAATTTCCACACTTGTCTATCCCTTTTTCAATAAACTTTAGCTTAGAAAAAAAACCTGTTAGAAGATAAATTATCTCCATTTGAACAGTAAACTGCAGAGGTTGGTGTGAACACATCAGTGGCTCCTTAACTCTCTCGCTCTCCCAAGTTTGCAAATTTTAAACTCACTATAAAGCTTTAGAAGTGTGCTTAGGACAATCTGCTGTTCCAGAAATGATAGAGCCCAGCTCTGCCAAGATCCCTGAGGAATTTTCATGCTGGTGTTGGCTTTACTTTACATCAGAAGCCAACTCTGAAATGTCTGACACTGAAAATGGAACCAACTGTCTTCAATCTTGAGCAAAAAGAGCTCAGCACTTACCAAGAAATCACTCAGCACATGAAAATAAGATGAACAAAAGAGTAATTTCTTTCAAATTTATGAGTGCAAAATTAAAGTTTGTCCTCTGTAATGCCAAGGCAAATGATTGTTTAATACGTTGAGAAACAATTAAACTTAAGATATTAAAAAAGCAATACATGCCACTCTCTTAGAATAGTTTCTTTAGACAAAGCAGTGACAATGCCTAAAATAATCCTAACTTCATCACTGTATTAAAACCAGCCACATGATATTAACAGACAGAATGTCATCTAAAGCCCTAAACAATGTCCAGTTGTTCACTTTCCAAAGTGCTTTCATAAAAGCCATTGTTCTGAACTGTATCTAATTAAAAAGCTGTAAATACTAGGATGATCAAAGCAGAAGTTTATGCCAACAAAGCCTTCTTCAGAACCATTGACTAATTCAGTGCCCACAGTGTTGATTTAAACTCCAGCTAGTTCAAACTATTAGTCCCATGGGAAAGAGTTAAAAGCAGCTTGTACTGGCTTAGTAATTTACTAGCAAAATAATACTGATTTACTAGCTGTCTGGTTTCATAAACTCTATGTATTATATTTGTCTACACCATGATACCAAACTGAAGTAAAATAAAGAAAAGATTATCAACATCATGATTTAAACCAACAAAAACTTTGGAATCTCCTTTAGGAATGAAATCAAGAGCTAACTGTAACTGGGCACAAAAGGGTATTATGGAACCTCTGGATTGAGTTCATGCTTTGCTTCTTAACTTCCATTTTTCATGGTGTAATTGTCTTCAGCCACAATTCTAACATGGTTCAGCAGCAAAGATTTGTTGACCATCTTAATAGAAGTGTTTCTCTTTCAGTGGCTTAATTTTGCAGCAGCTGAAGTACAACACACACAGTAAGCATACCCATTGTGAAAGCATGCATGGACCTACATATACAGAAGTGTTTGCACCCATGATGATATGATCCAGATCAAATAAAATAGGTACAAACACAAGCTAGATGATTTGCTGCTCTGGATGCAGAACTAGGTGACAAAAGGCATTACACTTCCAATGGATCCAGCTATGCTAGTGGGATTTGTATCCACTCCAAAAACAATACAAGTGAACACAGGGTCAGATGCAAGCATTGCATTCAAAGCAACATTTAACAACCTCTCCAAGGTCGTCTGCAGAAATTAATCCAGTTTATATAAATGGTGCTTCAAATATTTCATCCCAATCTGTGTAGCACAATCTGTAATTAGTTTTGGAAGTAAATGAAGAGTTAAGTCATGACACTGCACACACACCTGGGCAAGGACCACTCAGATCAGAGGATGAAGGAAAATAAAATGCAAGTTTTGAGGCACTTGGTGACATAGGCAGAGTCTCAAAGACTGAGGTGACAGAATGCCGAGCTTTCCTCAAGGTCTGAGCCCCAGAAATGTGCAATCTGAGTCTCTGCTGACAACCCTCAACTGACAAGAGGCTGCCTTGTACATGGAGAATTTTCCTCCAAGTGGGGCACTGGTAGATTTGGACAGGAGAAAAATATTAGTGCCAGTTTCCTTTCTCCTATCCAGGGCTCAGATTTGCTTCTGCCACTTATGGGCACAAATTGCAGCACCATGCTCTGAAAATTAGCTGCGTGTCTGTGTGTTTTCAGCCCATACTTGCTTTGCAATGTCCTACTTAAAGGAACTGAGGAGAGCAGAAGTGGGCACTGAGGTAAAATAAATGAAATCCAGATGTTGCCCGAGCTGATCGTGAATCTAAAACAAGGGGATTTTTACTGTCACTTGTAACACCCAGTAAATAACAACAGCTACACTGACACACTTTACAAAAATCAAACGCAGTGCTGTTATGTGGAGAGAAATTATTATTTGGCCAAACTTTTGTTTGGCTGTTATGAAGGATGACATAATTGTCTTGAATTTGGTCATGCAGACTTCAAAGGAGATGTGGTGCCAGAGAATGAAGGTCAGTTTATGCAATTTTATTATTCTTCAGACATCCATTACATAAGGCTTGGATATGTAAATGTTTAGCATTCAATGTAACAAAGACTCAGCTTCTCTATATGAATTCTCTGATAGCCTCCATGCTTTCTTCCAGAGTTTTTAACATATATTTTTGCTGTAAATACTAACACAAGCCGAGTGTATAGCATTTGACACATGAGAATTATTTTAACATAATGTGTAATGAAAGAAACACAGAGAACTACTCAGATCTGCAAGGGTCCCCAAGTGACAGTCCCTCTGCCATGTACTTATTGCAATGCAAACTACCCCAAATTCTGCCCTGGGATGTGCCCTGAGCAAGACACCTAGCCCTGTCAGGTTCTAGAAGAGATTCAATGCATCCTCTGGGCAGCACCTACCAATGCAGACACAGCCAGGGCTGCACAGAGACAGCAAATGCTCTGCTCAAACAGGTCAGAGTGACACTGCTCTAAAGACAAGCCTGTCAGAAAAAGTAAGGAGTATTTACCAATGTACCTGCTACCATGCAGATGGTATTGCAGCTCTCTGGGTGAGTACAGTTTGGTTTTCCTCGTGGCTTCTTATCAAAGGGGTTTGTGTTAATTCAGACAGACATGCCAAACTTCAGAAGGGAATCCCTGCAAGAGTGACACTGGCACAGCTACAGCACATTGCTGTTTAGCAACACTTTGCATGGAACTGCATTTCTCCATACAAAATCTAAACTCTTCAGATTAAATTCATCCAAGAGAAAGAACCTACAGGAGGGTATTAAACACCACTTGAGTCCCACCAAAGGCCTAATTAAGCAATACCCAAAGCTCAGCACTGGGCCTTCTCCCAGGAGTGAATTTCATCCTGGATAGTATTTTGAACAGAGATGAAGCATTTCCTTTTTATTGCTTCCTCCCACTCTCACAACCCATAAATACTATTAACACTGTCCTGACTTTCAGAGCTTTCTCAAAGCACAGGGTTATGTTGCTGTTCACTAATCTTCTTGAGCAGCACCATGCCATATTCTTCTCATACCTCCAATGGCTCAAAACAGAGGTAGCAAGAGGAATTACTGCACCAAAGGGAGAATATCCTGCCCGAGTAGCTATGATGTGTTTCCCAGATTCTTCTTTCCAGACACTACACTTAGTGGAAAAGGTATCAAAGTGCACTGTTGACTGGATCCATGAGAGGAGCAGATCAGTGCAAGAGCCAGTATTTACCTGCAGATAATCACTGCCCAGCCTCAGAACTGCCTCCTTCCCCTTCAGCTCTGGCTGTTATGTCTATGGCTTGGAGACAAAGTACAGCAGGAATCTCTTTCCCTGCTAAAGCACACACCAAAGTGATTTACACCTCTGTTCGGATGATCTAAGGAAGGTGGAGAATGCAAATTACAGATTTAGGAAAAGCTATTTCGGTTGTGGCAGCATCTAAATAGAAGAACAGTCAAGCTCTATTTCCAGGCAAATAGAAGTTATTAGTGCACTGTTGCATTACCTGATTTTTGCAGAAAAATTTCCACTTGTTTCATTATGACAGATTCAAGACATTTCCTGATATATTTCTCCTATTGCTGGGTGCATTATGTATTATTTAATTGTGCACTGGATATGTCATTAAGCTTAACAAATCTTTTACTTGTATGTACCAAAGTAAATTATATATTATTTTCTATGTTAAAGACGTATTTGGAATTACAAAATCCCAGAGAAGAAAAAAACCCAACACAATGCATTGTTATTTTAGACTGATAAAAACCACCTGGGAGTAAATGGAGCTATTTTAAGCAGATGTTTAGAAGTCATTAGTTTTAATACCACTGACATTATTTCAGTCACATTAACTACACCTTGCACTTGGCCCTTCCAGTGAGTATGTGTGTCCCTGCCCCACAGACTGACTGCAAAATGCAGTATATGCTGGGGAACAAAGAGAGCATTTCAGAAGCACAAGCTGGTAAAGCTCAGTGAGAGCAGGAGAATCACCAGCAAGAAATGAGCCAAAAGGCAAAAGATGGAGTTCTCCAGCTCCGTGAAAGAACACATCTGCAGGCTCAGATGTAGTTTAGGGTTCCCAGTGTTGAATCCTGCAATATCTTCTCATTCTACAGCAGTTTTGAATAAATTCAAATTCAAGATTTGGAAAACAGGACATGCAAAAGAGTCACCCACAGGAAATATTTACACTGTAATTGACTTTGATACTAAACTGAAGGCAAATCCCAGCATGTTTCTCAGTATTATACTGCATCCAGATTTTCCATTGTCAGTGTGTTGCAAGATCTCATATTGACAACACAGGCCTGCACTGCAGGAGTTGTCAGGACAGAGTTGGAGGTTTTGGCAGGTGGAGCAGGGATACTTGAGGCTTTTGGCATCCAGGAAGGGATGAAATGTTGCTTGGCTGTTTGGCACCTATGAGCTAGTTGAGGCTTTTGGCACTGAAAAGAGTCTGTATCACCTCCTTCCTTTGTGAGCAGGAACAGAGGGAACATGGAATTTGTGGGCATGAAGAAGAACTCGTGGTTCCCACCCTAACAATTCCAAGCAGACAGCAACTGCACTCGTATACCTGACTCCTGCAGTAATTCCTGCATCTGACAACACCTACATGTTCTTGCCAAAAGGAATCAGCACTGAAGTAGTTAAGTGGCTATTTTTCAGTTTCTGAGCTAACTAAACTGCTCAAATGAGTTTAAAACCCCACACAAATTCTAGTTACACCCACTGCTGACAGGTTTTCATGATCTACACTGAAGTCTCAGGGGACATTTTTATTACAAGAGGAGTACTTGTCTTCTCCTCTGGACAATGGCCATGTTTTATTTTCCTGGGGGATATTCCATAAGCTACTTTATTGACAAAAAAGTCTAGCAAAGAGAAATCCTTTTTTAGAGCTTGATAAGCACATCCCACAAATATCACTAACAAAGCACCTGATAATCCAGAGTTAGTTGCCCAGGTTTTCATGCCTGCCTGCCCAACTAGAGCCCTAGGAGCCCTGTATCTGCCTTATCTACAATGGTAAATATTATTCCACATTATCAGCACTGGAACAAAGAATATCCGAGGTCCCAAGAACAGGGAGGAAGGCTAATAACCAACTTTGGTGATATCCAAGCAGACAGGCAAGAAGTCCATGCTTCTTTAATGCTTATAAGTCAACTCATCCAGGACAGCTGACCAGGACCAAGAAGATGAAACATTTCTCCCTGAGTTTCTAGTATTTCATTGTCTTCCAAGATTGAAAAGCACATGTGAATACATAGATTAAAATATATAAATCTGAACTCTCAAAACATACTCATTCCTCTGAATCTGCCCCATCTGACATGGAAACTACACTGAGAAATATTTAGCATCACTCCAATTCCCTCCATTTCTAAGTGGTCTGGAGAACTGTAACTGAAAGATTGGCACATATAGCTGGCAAACAACTTAAAAGCCACAGACCCTGGGAAACAGAGGTTCTGAAAGGGAACATAACCAAGAAAGCAATATAAATTGTAGCACTCTTTGCCCACTTTCTCCGTAGCCAGCCTGAGGCAAACACTTGCCAGGGCTTGGAAGAGAGGTAAAGACAGCAATTTAAAATAGCTTAAAAGAAGGAATGGGATGGTTTAAAAAGTTTCTAAGAAATAGGATATTCCTTTTTAAAGCATCATCCATTATAATATTTCCCACAAAGAACAAAGTTATATCCTAATGTCTTAAAAAAATCATAGTGAATTACACAATAGTCTTCCATGATCCAGTGGTGTTAATTACACAGTCTTGGCATTTGGTTGTGCAAGAAATCTTGTCACAGACACAATGAGAACATTTTCACATGACAAACAGAATGTGCAGACTGAATACAATATGCATTCTTAATGCCTTTTGATTGCAGCTTTTAAGGCTGTGTATTGTTGTGTCCATTTTACAGATGAGAATTTGCCCTCAGGAAGGTGCATGATGTGAGCAGTGCAGCTGAGAATCACATCTGCATCCCAAGGTAGATTTTAGTGGCCCGTGCAGAGCTCTTCCACCTCCTAATTTGCAACTATAAACATTATCCCTTCCTTCCATGGCTATCTACAGTAGGTAAAAAGCATGAAGAGAAAAAAAATCACCTTCAGGACATTTTGATCAGCGAATTATCTCGGGGCTTAGTTATAAATCTGCATTATCAACATTCCATGTATTTCCTGGAGTCCATAAAAGTAGTAAGAATTCATGCAAGTTTTACTGAATGCTTATTCCAAATTTGCACCTGGATGCAGTGGGTTTTTCCACCCTCACACTGCACACCACATGTTCCTCATCCAGCATAAACAGCGTGATGGGTCAGCCAGAGTCCAACGTGCAGGATTCCTCAGGTGCGTAATAGAAAGAGAGATTCCAATTTCTGGGAAATATATCTGCCATTATTTTTTTGAGTTACCTTATTAAATATATTTGCAAACATCTCAATAAAGGTGCTTTAAAATACTTTACCAAAAGCTAAAAACTGCACAGCTTGGGCACATGCAGTGGAAAGAGCAACACTGAGGAAAGGATGAAAACAAGAGGATTTCCACCAGCTTGCAGTGGCACCTTGGTGCCCATGTCCAAGTGCAGAATCTTTCCTGTCAATGCTTATTTTTCAGGGCATTTTTTTTTTCCTTATGGTTTACAGCTTACAAGTAAGAGAAAAGCAACAGTGGAGAGCCCAGGGCGGGATGACTTCCAGCCTGCAGGTAAGAACAGACCCTGACACAAAGCCCAGAGCTGTTCCCATATCACCATCAAATTTCTCTCCTGCTGATTTGTGGCAGTGCTGGTGGGATTGGCCCAAATTAACACTGCAGACCCTGAAGTATAAGTAAGGATCTTAGGATGCTTGGATTCCAGACTGGACAACAGATGGACATAACAGTATCTACTTGTACCCACAACCACCTTATTTAAAGCCATACCCTCAAAGCAATCACTTCCAAATACACAAATCTTTGACATTTATGGACAGAACCTCTATACACACACAAGAAAATGCATGTTTTCTCTTTATAATTGGCTAAAACCATCTTGCTTTTTTCCTTTAAGATTTTTAGAGGGTTTACAATGAAAAAACCTCACTGAAACCACTCCTTTTTCCCAGAAAAAAAAAAATGTCTGCACCTCTAACTTTTAAAAGAGCCCCAATACTTATCATGTATTTTAAAAATTTGTTTAAAATAATTTCCCTGACTTGAGACACCGTCTGCCAAGTTCCTGCTAGAAGCAAAATTTTGTGGCTACCTGCCAAACCTATGAATAAAAGGAGTTTATAGGGGAAATACTGACAGAAGAATAAACTGTAGCGAGAGCAGCCCGTATAGAAAATTCTTTCCTGTGCATTGTGTCTGTCCATAATGTGGAATATCCCTGGATGCTGGGACATTGCACTCTTGCCTGCCTCAGCTTCATGCTAAGATTACCAGTAGAGCCAGAGTGATGATCTGGTTCTAGGCATTTATATAATGTCACAGGTGAGATATCTAAAGCTCTTTGTGAGCTAGAGATTCGACCCAAGTCTCCTGACAAACCCTGCTATTTAATGCTATATGTAGCACTTTTAACAGTAATATTCCTATAAAAGTAATGCAGAACAAATCACAGAATATAAGCAGATATATCTGGCCACAGAGCAAGTGTCAAAAGGAAAAATATTAAAGCCATATTATTAACTGACAGCAATTATAAGAATCCTAATTTTCCTTTCTATAAATGTGGAACAAGTAAGCTTATCAAGTTTGAATTTTAAAGGCATTCTTTCTATGTTGATGTACTTCTCACTCTTGATTTTTCAAGTAGATATAACTTTGTGTAGAACCACTCTAAATTAATATATTGTAGGAGAAGACATATTAAGCCCATAACTAAGAAGCAGTCTGACAGCAGTTAATTCTGCCCAGAGTAACTCTCATACTTGTCAGCCTGCTCACGGTGCCTTATTACTATGGCATAAATCAAATTTAACAAGATGAGTTTTCTTCTCAGAGAAAACAGTTCTTTCCCCTTTAACCATGACTTGATTTTCAGGTGATATTAAGCAACAGCATAACTGATCCAAAATCAAAATAGAATTTTAGTGTTTCTTTTTATTACTCATGCTTAACTTAGAGACAAATTAAAGTTTGCTGAGCTTCACTGGCTCCAGAGGCTTTCCTGCACTTGAAGAACAGTTTCATTCACTGTTGTGAGAGTTCACTTGACAAAAGGGCAGCCTGGCTTGGAGATGCTGTGACCCTTCCATGGGGGGCATGGGTTGTGGTGAAATGTGGCTGTTTCTGCCACTCTTCTGCCATACACATAACTATTCTTCGATCACAGTCAAAAGCTTCAACCAGTTCTGTCATCTCAAGCTTCCCCCAGCTGTGTTCTCTTCCATACAGCAAAACAAATTCTTCAGGAAGTTTTTTAGATAAGTTAAAAAAAAACAACAAACAAACCACATTAACACAGCCTGCCTGTATCTCATATTGCAGAAGTTTGGATAGATTTTGGATATCACCTCTATATAGAGAGTCTCCAAGTTAAGCTCTGTGTGCAGAGAAGAGTTTCCCAGCAAGGTATTTTTTGTAGGAATAAAAAAATATAATATTCTCCTGTCATTCCTTTCTACTTTAAAGCAAATAAAATATAATCCACTGAAACTCATTTGATATCTGGTGAAGTTTCTCTTGCTGATTTTCTAGCTTCCAGCTAGAAAAAAAAACCAACCTGTCAAGGGAACATTTAAAATGGCAGCACAAAACTAAATCCATTTCCCAAAGAAATAAGAGAAAAAAAGGAAAATGTCACTGACTTAATAAAGGAAGATGAGGGCATAATTACACATGTGAGGTAAGGACATGTATTTGCAAAAGCATTACCACAACTTGCTTTCTCTTCTGTGTCCAAGTTCCTGGTTTTCAATTCTCCACAGACAGAATTATCCAACCAACAGGATTCATGGTAGGAAAAGCCAATTTCAGCTATCTTGGGTTTGACATCATTCCAGATCTCCACTGCTGGCTATGTTTAACTGCAGCACCTTTAGCACTCGGCACAGGGTAAGGGGCCTGGATATGGAATATTAGCACGACTCTTTCCATATCTGTTCAGTGCCAGTGTTTCCTATTATCAGTCCAATATTTTATGGTTATTGTATTAGCTTCCCAGCAGTACTTTCTCAAGTTCTGTAGCCTGAAACCTCCATTAACAGATATTAAATACAATAGTTGTTTTTCACTTGTAGATCTTGCGAAAACCCATAAAACTGAGTGGTCAGTATGTCCAATTCTCTAAAGAAATTTTCCAAGATTTGAATGGGCAACATATAAAACCACTAAAAATACTCTTGGCAGTTCAGCCACTTGGACTGCATTCCTTCTGCCAAGCCAGCTAATGAACAGCTTATTCCAAGATAGGACTTCCGCATGAATTTTTGGTAGTAAAGGTAAGAATATCTATTTATACAATTCCCTGGTTGATTGTGTTTGAAGGGTTCAGGGATGGGAGGGTTGGGGATTTTGCTGGGGGTTTTTTTTGTGGTTTGTTTTGTTTGGGTTTTCTTTTTGGTTGGGTTCCTTTTTGTTTTGTTTTTGTTTGTTTATATTAAAAGGGATTTAAGCATTTGGACTTAGGGAAAACTTGTACAAATAAATTCACCAGCAGAGTTCCTTTTCTGTATTTGTTTTTCATTCTGCTTTATACTCTGGTAAATGAAAGAACCAAAATATTGCTTTCAGGCACTTCTACTGCTTGATTTAAAAGCCAATGAAATCAATGGAAAGTATCTCACTGACTTTGCTGGATTTTGTATAGAACCTACAAGAACCACCTGAATTCTCTGTCAGGTACAGCCAATGTAGAGACATGGATGTGATTTCTTACACATATGGCAGATAAAGATCAAAGAAGAGGGGAAAAACTTCCTACATACTTTTCTCAAATTGATTTCTTCTACCAGCTTGCATTTATCAGTGCTCTGGCTATGAAGCAGCTATTTTGTTGGAGACTAGAATTATGCTTCAAATACCCACAAAAAAAGATCCACTTAAGAACACTGTCTTACTTTGGGTCACAAGAGAAAGAAAACATCAGGTCTTGGTTATCTACTGAAGCCAAATTGTGCCTCAGGTGCCATGGATTCCCACCCCAAAGAGAAGCTGCATGAGTTAGACAAATGGTGATTGGTTTATCCTGGGTTCAAAGACTTGTGCATAACATTTCAGATGTCAAAAGTCTCCCTCTTATCATCACCTCATCAACTGTCCAGGTTAAATGATAAAATATTTGCACTGATACTAAATCAGAGTCCTGAGAACAGCAAGACATTTCAAGTGATTCCCCACACATACATTTTAACCAAATGGTACTTTTTTTTCAGCATCATTAGCAGAGAAAAGCTCTTTTTTTGAGGGGAGAAGGGCTAAGATTGACTACCCTGAAGAAGTAATGAGGATTCTGGAAGCAAAAGTGAGGAAGGAAAGGTCTGTCACTGTTTTAATCCATATGACTTGCAATGACTCCTACTTTGCTTGGAGACAAGAATAATCTCCCAGCCATCTATCCTCTCCCAGATGTGTGTCCTGGTTTACTCCTGCCAGAGGGAACCCTCTTCCAAAACACTATTTCACAATAGATATCCCACTTAAGGCAGCATCCTGCAAGTCATCTAGCTACTGTTTTGCTCTTCTCTTTTATCACAAATAACTTTGTGCTTCTTATTTAGTATAAAAGCAGCTTGGATAACTCAAACAAGAACATTCCATTGTCTTCTGGAGACTGGCTATCTCTGCCTATTCCCAGGTGGTCTGTCTGAAAACAGCTACCACTGAACACACAGAAACTACTTCTCTGGGGCGTTCAAGAGTGTTGATGAACTGCTTCTGCCCAGTTTGGATCTTATCTTACACTCCCAAATCCTTATTCAGACTACAAATACCAATTATCATAAAATATCAATTATCATACACATATATTTTCACATTGATTGTTTTCTTTAGAAATTACTCATGAATCAGAGAACATCATTAACACAGACAGTATCTGCTACATGCAAATTCACCCTCCTTAGCTCTTAGCATTTGTAGGTGGCCACACAGAACGAGTTGTGCTGTGCTCTGGGTTGCATTCAGAGCTAAGTCACAGGGAAAGCCAAAGGACTGAACACCATTTGTGTCTGCTCTACACCTGCACTACTGGAGGGGACAATTCCCTGCCATTGTGACATCTCCTGTTACAGGTCTCTGACCTTCCTGGAGGCTGCACTGCCACAGAGACTTTCCAGACCCTGTGCTGGGCTGTACACAATCCCAGACCCCTGGCACTACTGAGCCAAAGACCATTTCCTAAGCACTGTTTTTTTCTTTTGTGCATCAGAATTACTCCTGCTGCTTTTATTTTATTTCATTCAAGTAGTTTATTACTTTTGATCACTGGGTCTCCTGCCTTTTAGACATCCATAATGCCAGAGGGACAGTTCTGCACATCTATGCATTGTTGGTCTAGGAGTTACAGAATTCATATTAGATGCCAATAAAAGGTTTTTAAAATATAGCTATGAAACCATGACAAGGATTTTAAATCTACTTTGTGTAATTTGGCTAAAGTGATCATGTTGCAAGGAGATCTATTCATAGGCAATCCTATGGGGGTTTTTAGTCTAGTTCTCACTGGGGAATGTTTTGGAAGAAAAATATAAAAAGACATTGTTTCCTTATTATATAATACTCTTGACTTATGCCAAGAATATTCTCATTGTAAGCATGTTCATAATCTCAGAGATTGCCACAGCTATTGCATTACTTGTGCCTATACATCTACTGCTTCTAAAAATATGAGTCCTCAACAGGTTTTGAAAGGTGACTTATATGACAAAAAAAACCCTGTGTGCTTGCATTTGTATTTTTGATTTGTAAATCCTATGCAGCCATTAAAAGCAGGTCTTGAGTGTCTGCACAAACACAACATTAATACAAATCTAAGTCAGAGATACATTCAGGGAAAATACAGCTTTGCAGGTAGATAATTCTATAGAGAAAATTCCTTAGTTAGTAGCAAAACTGATCATGTTGTTAAAAGAAATATCTTCTACATGTGTTTAACTATAGAAGTCTAATTAAGGGTTTGACAAATAAAAAAGCATTGGAATGTAGCATCACAACACCCCTATATGGATACAACAGCATGAACACAACAGCTGAAGCACCTAACAGCCACCCCTGGGTAACAGGAGCAAGGCAGTGATGTGCCAGTTTGCAAAGGAGGGCAGACATCAATCCATCTACTCTGACCTCTTATCACAGCAGCAATAGCCTTTTCTCTTACAACAGAACTAAAAAATGTTATTTCTTCCCATTTTTTTCAGATGGGGAAAAAGAAACCCATCCTGAGTTGGCCATAGGGTACACTTTTTCAATCGCACAGCTAACTTTTTTTATTGTATCCCCAAATCCTAACTCAGAAAGCTGTTCAGCACTACTCGACAAAAATGAAATCTCCTAGTAAAAATACTTTGCATCTGGCCTCTTAAATGCCACAATTTTTGCATTTACAGTTAAGAACTCATTCAAATCCGCTCCTTATACAAGTGTGCAAGAATGAAACACTTAACTGACACAGATGTCAGTGAAAGATTTTGACTCTGGGCAACATAAGAGAGGTGGTAATTCACCCAGAGAACAGAGCAGCAGTACAGAAAAACATGAAGAACAAAAATTTCTGCAATTTCTGCAGTACTGTTGGCCCTGCTCAATATTCAGGAGGTTTCTATGGTTTGATGGAGCTGGTCAAAGGAAAGCTTCCTTAAGACTCAGAAACAGGGAAAACTGAGCAGGACATGTACATAGTTAATACTTTCTTCTGGAGAAACAAATGGCAGCTGCTGAGGACAAGATGATGTGCTTTGTCTGTCTTCTTTACAGGAATAATCTTTAAAAGAAGAAAACTTGAAGGCTGGTAACCTCACTGGCAGCAGTGGGAGGGTACCCTGAGTGAGGAAATTTAGAAGAATGTTTGTGCTCTTGCTCTTGTCCCCCTTCAGCAGCTGCTGGAGCAGAAGTAGTGTGTACCAGAGGAAACCTCTGCCTCTGTCCTGCTCCTGGGTGACTCTGACCAAGAACTCAAGGGTAGTAAAACTTACCCTGCTTCTCCAAAATTATTTTTCCATACCTTACAATACAGAAACCTGTGTGTGGAGTGCTTGAAATTTCAGTCTTGCTGCAATAACTGCTCCCTCATTCAGCTTCTAGGCCTAGCTGAGAAACTGGGAAGCACCCTCAGGAAGAGAGCAGCGAGCTGTGATCATACCACACAGCACTCCAGTAGCCCCTCTGTGTCAGACAGAGCCAAAACCCCAGCTCACCCTGCCTCTAAACCCAGCCTGTCATAACCTTCACTTCCCAAGTGAGAACAGGAATTGCACTGCAGAAAAACAGGCAGTCCTCTCTGCCAAGGAATCCCTATAGCTGGCCCAGTTACTTGACATAAATCCCAGCACAGAAGACAGACTACGCCCTTCAGCAGTTCAAAACCACAAAGCAGAGATATCTTCTGGTAACCTACATGCTATTCCGGGATTAGAATTTTTGCTTTGAGCCACCTTTCAACGTGTACCCAATGGAAGCAAAACTCATTCCAGAGCCTTACAAAGCCAGTTTTGTGTCTCTCACAATTATGTTTGAAACCATAATGACAGATTACAGGAAATGAACATGTGGACAGGGTGATTTATAAACACTTTCAAACAATGTAACTTTTATCAGTTCTGCTATATCAATCATAAATCTAGGAACAATTATTTTTTGTATATGATACTCTCAAGAGTGGTCAGGACAGGATTTGCTGACAGGCTGTCTTCAAAACTGAATTACAAATCGCATTTTGCTCTCTGTGCCAGTGCAATGGTTCCGTGCAGATAAGGGAAATCATGAGCTTTTCACAAACAGAAAAGCATAAGCAGAGAACCAAGGGAAAGTTTGCTATGCACACCAACAGAAAACCAGCCCTGAGAAACAAATGTGATGTCCCACACTGCTAACAGGTGAGGCTGGGAGGGTTAAACATAGCTATAAAACATTGCAAGGCATTTGGTCTGGTGTACACAACTTTAAAATCAACATTTATAAAGTCAATAAAGCATATGCTTTATTATTTTCCTCCTTTGGAAGACTGGGCAGGCACCTCAGGATGAGCACAGGGATCTTGTTAGGTCATGCATAGAAAAAGTTCAAAAGGCAAGAGCCCAGCTGGAGCTCAAGCTAGCTACTGTCATAAGGGACAACAAAAAAAAGTTTCTACAAGTACATTAACAATAAAAAGAGAGCCAGGGAGATCTCCATCTTTTTTTACTGGAAGAGTAGCCAGGTGCTGGAACAGGCTGCCCAGGGAGGTGGTGGAGTCACCATCTCTGGAGGTATTCAAAAAGCATTACACAAGGCTCTTCAGGACATGCTCTAGTGGGGGGCTGAAATTCCAAGTTATCATTGCATTAGTTCCTAGCTCAAAAATCAAGTTGCAAGCTGTATCAACTAATGCCAGGGGAGCAAATAGAAAATGATACCTTGAAAAGACTGGATGAAATCAAATACCACGTCTGGTCTGCATCTCATTACACAGAAGAGGTGTCACACAGGACTAACATTCCTGTCGTTATGGGACAATGGTTTCCATAACACGTCAGATTTTCAAAAACTAAAACCCTGCAAGGAGATAACAGTTGCCTGAATTTCTTCCCTAATGCTTCCTACACACCATTCCACAGACCCCTGCAGCTTGAACCAGTATGGCAACAGCAAGCCTCCAGTTTGACCAGCAGAATGTTGGACAATGGTTTACAGACCCCAAGGCTTCTTTCTAGAGAACAGGAGTAATCAGAGGTTGAATCTACTGATGTAAAAACTAAAACTTCGTAGAAGAAAAGAGGACAGAAAAAAAACCCCAACAAACCCAAACCCTACAAAGAACATGGAAATGAACAAGAATGTACAATTTAGGTCATAGTTGACTCTAGAAGCGCTCATATCAAAATTCATAACTCCTGATTTCAGTGGAAGGTGAAATTACTCTGAGTATTTCTGCTTATCAGACACTACATGTTACATGTTCATAAACTGAAGCAAATAGTAATAAAAACTGCTGCTGCATATATAGAAAACTTCCACCCTTGCCATAAAACAAGGAAAACCCACGATCTCAGTCTGAACCATGTCAGCTTTTCTGAAAAGAAAGTTTCTTTGGAAAAATTCCTTTTCACTAAAGGATATGCCCATGACTCTCATCTTTGTTACTAACAACTGCTCACCAGAAAGTACTGGGCCAATTAGCCCACAGAAAGCAAAGCAGAACCAACCGAACCACAGGCGGCAGCAGCAAGGAGCCAGCACTATTTGAATGCAGCAGTAGAGGGCACCGAAGCATAGTAAAGCTGAAACACTGGTGCAGGGAAGCTGCCTATAGGTGATATATATATAGCACAGACTAGTGGCTGGAACACAAGACCTGGCATCCAGGCATCTACTTCCATGGCCGACAGGGAGCAACTAAAAGCATTTGGATAAATAACTTTTACTGACTCAGTTTCCCAAGCCCTAAGTGAGCTTAGGTGCAACTAAGCTGACAAGACATAAGGCAGGTTTGTTTTACTAAGTTATGAGAAGAAGATGCTGTTTAGACATCAGATAGTATCACTGCAATATACTCTTCACAGCTAACACTTACAGTCTGTATTACACAATGCAAACCCTATTCTATTTAAACTACACTTTGAGTTCTACCAGTTTGCACAGTCAAATCACAAGGTGTCACCCACCAGGGCACAGAAGTGAAGGATGGAATACCTCCTCTGGAGAGCTGCCCAGGGATTGGCCTCATTATTTCTTTCTCTTTTGCCTTCAGACATGTCCCAGCAACATCCTCTGTCTGTTCTGAGAAGCTGACCATCAGCTAAAGGGAAAAAAATTAACTCCAGGCTAAACTGTCAATAGGGATAGAGCTGGAGAAGAAATCTGAAGCAAGCTTTTATGAGATAAGTAACCTAGTTGGAGATCCAGAGCTTGGTTATAAACTTTAAAGAGCAATCTTCCTTTAATTTGTATCTCCAAAGGCTGCTACCACACACACACACAAATCAAAATGCAAGAACAGCTTGCAGTTGAGCAGTGCTTTTCATATTAACCCTGCACACACACAAAAAAGGTTAAAATCCTGCAATATGTTTTAGCAAGGAAGTGTCTAATGACCTACACAAAAAAGCGTGAGGAGGAAGACAGATGTTTCTTATTTTCTTTAAACTGTTTTGAACCGTTTTTTATGTGCTTTTGTGGGGGAAAAAAAAGGCATTTATATTCCTATAATATACAGCAACCTCCCACAGACACTGGAATCCCACTGGAAATTTCTACCAGTTTATCTGCTACCTAGATTTTAGTTCCATGCACTCGAATCACTTCGGATTAATTTGCATTTTTCTGAAAATAAATTATTCTGACATTTATTTTTCAGCACTCCAATCATGGACTGCTACCCTGTGTTCACAACGAGCAAGCTCACACAATCCTGGAGCAGAAGCTGTTGGGCTGCAAAGACACTTCTCAGATTTTATACACTGGCACAAACCCAGTTTATCCATAAATGAGGGCAGGCTCACAAGCTGTTGTCACTAACTTTGTAAGGAGGCTTCACCAGAATAGTAGGAAAACAAGTAGACAGTAGAAAGCCTTTTACATGGAAAAGTCCTGGCTGTTCTGTTTTTCAGTCTTCACTAACACTGCTGGGTCAGGGGAAGACCCAATCCTAGCCCAAAAAAGGAGATTTCTCAAACAATATAGTCAAAGGATAGCTATTTCTGCTCTCTGTCATCCACATCTGACTCTGCAATAGTAATGAGGTGAGAGAGATTTGCAGCCTTTTAGACCATACCACTTAACTCATCTGGAGGCCTTCAGCAAACAGCACATTTTTGGGACAAACTGGTAAAGAATAAAGCACCCTGACTGTCTTGCAAGATGGAGAAAACAACAACTGTTTTCACTGTGTGAGGGCTGCAAAACCCAAGTGACATTTTTGCCTTGGAAAGGCTCAATGAAAAAAAAGCCCCTACTAATCCTTCCCCTGATTGTGATGTCAGCTACAGATCTGGGACTGCATTGTTGACTTAGTCTGCTGCATATTCTTTTCATTTGCCAGGGGTAAACTAGTCCCAAGAAGTATTTGCTTTCTTGTTCTGCATGTCTAGAATATATTACCTTAGTCTCTGAACAATAAATACACTGTCAAAGAGCAGCACAAATGTTGGTAAAAACAGGCAGGTGAGAGGCTGAGCAATCTGAATGAGTACTCCAGAAATAATAATTGATATTTACTTGATATTATCAATTACTTAATATTTACTCAGATACATTTTTGGTGGCACCAAAGATCTTGCCTTTGTTTTCTTATGCTATTGAATCTGAATTATTCTAGATTTCCAGATAACAGCAGAATGCTGCCACACAGCCACTGGGTGGTAAGTCTGTGCAGTCACTCAAAAGCCTGGACCATTGGCAAGTGTCACATACCCATAAGGATAGACTCCTAGTTCAGTAAAAAAATAATTACCTTTTACATACTAGAAGGTGGATCTACTCCAGAACATTTTAGAGTCCATTCTTGCTCTCTGTGAAATTAATCTTTGATAATATTAAAGTCCAATTGCAACTAGGAAATTCAACACAGATACAGTACATCAATCTAATTCCACTTGTACAGATAAAAAATTGAAACTTCATATGGGGCAATACCAAGGCAGGTCAAGGTCAGACCAGACTCTGTTAAGCCTGGCTATAAACTGCAGCACAAAAACCAGCTGATGGTGGGTCAAGGTAATGCAGAAGGCAGTTGGCTGCATTTCTTGTTTGCTTTAATTCAGAATTAGGCATCTTGCTTTCTAGAAGATAGCAAAGGAATAGGTGTGGCTACATTATTCTTGAAAAACAAGCTATTAAATTTTAAAGAAACAAATGTCTTATAAAAAAAAATAAATAGACATGCTTGATGTCAAGATTGATAAATCATTGGGGTGTCAGGGTTAGATATGATTACAAATATTTGTTGCTGTCTCCCATAAAATTACAATTAAAATCCATCATCCCTCTTAATTACAGTCTTTAAAGTCACCTCATGTATTCTATATTCCACATATAAATAAAATATTTTTTTTTCATTTTACAAAGATTTGAAGAGCTCTTCAAAGCCTATTTTGAGACAGCATATTTTTAAAACACACATCTAAAAATAGTTAATTTTCAATTCTTACTTATTAGAAGCTGCTTAAATTCCAAATAGAATTTTCTTATTTGAGTAATGCCTAATTCAGAAAGCAGTGCCTCCTATCTTTCATGGTGGAAAAAAGTAATGGACTTTTTAAAGTCAACTGGTTTATATCAGGAACAACGACTCCAAGTTTAATCAGGTGAAAAGAGGTATTTCAGAAAGCTGCCTGGCTTTATTCTAATTATATACAAAAATTGCTGTAAGTAAGTGGACCCAATCTGGGTTTGAGCCATTTATGGTCACCCATCAGCCAAAGCCTCAGCTGAATGCAAATCATCCACAGGACAGAACAGCAGAAGTGGAGATACGAGATTAAAATAACAAACTGGGTTATTTCACTTGTGTGCTGTCAAATAATGCTTCTTCCAGAAGCTTGTTTAAAAGCTGTGGCCCTAAAAATTGCTCTGGGTTATGTTCCTGATGATTTCTGGCATCAAAACCTATGTTTCTCCATATTAACTTACTAACAATGAAGAGAAGTAAATCACAAAGTTAAGGGAAGAAAGTTCTTACTGTATATTTTGAAAGTTTAGAAACCACCTTGACTCCTTTCCCTGTCTTCTCCCCAGAGAAATTCCCTGGGGAGCTGAACTGATTTACTACCTGCAGCAGATTTTAAGGTAGATCCAACTTAGCAACAATCATGAAAGGTTTCTTGGTCACATCACCCGAGCTGTGCTGCAGATGAAAGGAGAAAGGGGCACTTGGCAGAGAGGAGGAGGCTGGAAGCAGCTGCAGGGGAGGGAGGAATGCCAGTCTTGGCACAGGGACATGGGCACTCTTTTGCCCTCATGCTATTTCCATCCCAGAGAGAGCATCTTTCCCAGCACTGGGCTCCTCCTGCTCCTCTCCAGTATCTTTCTGCTGGAAGAGGCTCAGCAGCAACAAGCCCAGTGCCATTCTCATCATTACCTATATCTGACATGGAGGAACAGAGAAATTCAGTGGTTTTCTCTAAAATGCTGAACTCTCTTCCATTCCAGTGATGAGGAGATGGAGAAGAACATCCAGAAGAGCAGCACTCCAGTGCCTACAGAGACAGTGTTGGGGTCAAAGCACCCCACAGCAAGGCAGGGGGGGATAGAGATTGCAGGAATAATGAAAACTGGATGAAAACTACCTCAATCTAAAACCTATACCAGAAAGTCCCTAGAATTTTTATTTTTCATTCCAACAATACAAGGATTTGTCATCCCATGACAGGACGAGAGGCAATGGGTGCAAGTTGGAGCACAAGAGGTTTAGGGTCAACACAAGAAAGAAC
>JANHGL010018693.1:129237-185730 GCA_024611195.1 Ceyx melanurus
GCAGGGGGGTTGGACTAGATGATCTTCTAGGTCCCTTCCAGCCCCTAATATCTGTGATTCTGTGATTCTGTGAAATGTGTTCCTTTAAAGGTGTGGAAAAAAAAGTGTGATACATCACTGCAGAAAAACCTGATGGGGAAGCTTACAGAACTTGTAATAATAATTAAAGAAACCCAATCAACCAAGCACCAGAGTAGAAAATATATTCATTTAACGGTAATAAACAACTTCTATTTTCTTTCTCTCTGCTCACATATCTGATTCTTAACTTTTAGTTAAATAGCAAGAGAAATAAACTTTCCATTCTTCTTTTAAATGCACATTTTGGTGAAAAATTACATTACCATTTCTAAGTTACAGTTTTTATAACTTCTTTACTGCTAGAGTTAATTAAAAAGAACTTTTATAAGGATTCTTTTAAAATAAAAAAGAATCTGTGTGATAAAAATGTAATTTAAATAAGAACCCTGAGATGGCCAACAGCACAAATTACAAAAACACAAGAAAACTGAGCTAAATTTGGTTGAGTTAAACATCAAGGTGACAGAGCACACAAAGAACCCACAGTGTCCACAATTTGGGTATGAAAAGCAGTACAAGAGGTATTACAAATTTTTTCCCTCTACCCTATTGAATTACATGTTTGTCATTCCTAATTATTTTTGTCAAAGGATATACACATGGAGAAAAGATTTATTAAAGAAAAATAACCTTACATACACACGAGATCATTCATTCTAATTAAACAGCATTCCAGACAGAAACACAGCTTCAGCCATAGACCATTTCATCAATAGGAGATGAAAATGGTGCAGATGAAAGGAAAACCAGAACTAGAGGCTCAGTTCTGCACCAAGAGCAGTGTGGGGGTCACCAGGAGGAACAAGGGTCTCCTAAGCACAGCAACCATGCAGCTTTGATTCCAGCAGCTACCAGGGGATGCTGGGAGGAGTCTGCAGAGGAGATGCACAACTGCTCTGCTCCCTGGCTTGGCATCAGCCAGAAGGAAGAGGCACTTAACTGGGAATAAATCTCCCATGAACTAGGGCTTCCTCCCTCCAGTATCCCCAGTATTTTGTGGTCTTTTGAAAATAACCATCATTTATTGACATGAAAGTAACTACGTGTTTTCAGGCATATTAGTTTTAGAAGAGGAACCTGAAATACGATCTCTAGATTCAAAAGCAAAAATAAAGGTTTCCACAAAGGTTTCCTGCACTGCATTTTTAAGACGTTCCTGATCTTACCCAAGTCTGAAACAACCCTGATTGAGATGAAATGCCAAGAGCCCCAGCACATCAGAGAGGGGAAGACAGGCACATTGAACAGGGTCTCCTTTGGCACCAAGTTGGCAGAAGGATTTTTGCTCAGGTCATTAAACAGGCACTGCTGCAATGGGCAGTGTGACAGCAGCAGTACACACACCAGAAGGCATTTGAGAGTTATAAGTGTGCATTGGAAACACTGGTTTTTTTGTCACTGTCATTAACTTATAATGAAGTACTTACGTGTCCATTAGTAGCTCTAGTTCCTGCACAACAGTAGGTGATTCCAGGAGGGGCTACTGTGAAGCCGACCAAGGCCAAATTATTACTTCACAGCAGTTCCTTCCTCCACCAGCTTCAATTAGTTGGATCATTTCTTTAGTGCAAGCTTTCTTGGCTCATCTTGCAGTTGGGAGGAAAAGGATACACTAAGCTGGTTAACATACAGATGGATTAAACACTGCTACAGGTTACAACTTTCAGGCTGCAGGAACAGCACAGTCCACAACAATGTCAGGCCTGGAAGTATCTAAACAAATAATCTCCATGGGTTATCTTTTCATTCTGCAGTAATTGCTGCTTTGGAATCATTACAGCTCACTATGGCCACCTCTGCACAGAGCCTGAGCAGTTCTGGGTACAGCAGACCTCACAGTTCCTCCTCAGCCATTATGTGGTTGCCTAAGCACACTGCAATATATCATTAATTCAACCACTTTTGCTCTGTAATACCAACTGGGCTATTCTAAATAACATAATATATGCTATTAGTAACTTGAAATACAATTATTAGTATATAACCTTTCAAGTTTGAAAGGTTTTCGTTCAATAGGTTTTAACTGGATCTGAGATAAGAACTCAAAAAAAAAATCTATACAAATTTCAAAACGTGACAATATATTGAGTTGTTAGAAATCAACACCTGTAACTGGTGAAAATTAATTTTAAAAGACAATGGAAAACAGACAGCAAGAGAACACAGAACACAAGTCCTTGGACCAGCCTCCTTGGTAAGCAGAGCTTCAGTGCAGAATATCATTCTCAGAGCCAAGCAAGCATCTGAGAAGGGAAAAGCAGGCATATATATGGAGAAGCTGGTAAGTTAGTGAGTAAAACTGTAACACCAGCTTTTCCAACATATTAAGAGCTCTTGAAGAGCTTTCTAAAATTGTCAGAAGTCAGCCCAGGCAGACACAGAAGAGCAGCTGTTGTCCCTGGTACATCAGTAGGTGTAGGCAATAGCACGGGCAGCACTTCACTGATGCCAGCCAGTTCTACATGTTACAGACAGGAGATGCTAAGGCAGAGGAGTTGTCCTGAGTGGGAACAGAAATAATTCTGTTCAGTGATTTTACTTTTCTTCTACCTTGCTGCCCTGTCTGCAGTCAACAGCCCGTTCTCACAGGCAGTGTCTGCTCCTGGCAGTGATAATACCCCATGGGCAGAGGTACTATCATGGACTGGTGTGCAGCACAAGGCCACTGCTGGATCTTGTGCCACACTGGGCGTGCAGAAAGTGACAGGCTGCACCTGCAGGGAGGGGTGGACAGGAGAGGTGACCCCAAACTGACCAATGAGGGGGTCCAGCCCAGATACAGCATATTTGGCATACAGCTGAGGGGTCAGGAGGGTCTCCCTCTGTGGGGCTCCCTCTCTTGCCCTCAGACTGCTTGCCCAGCTTGGCTGAGTTTGGTCCTCTTTTGGTTTCTTCCTCAGAGTACCAAGGGGGACTCTGTCCATTCTGCTTCAATCCCAATCTGTGTGTTCCTTAATCCAGTGCTAGAATTCAGCTCCTGAACACAGCTCTTGTCTGCTGCTGGGACCAGTCTGGGATTCTCCCAGTGCCCATTCCACAGTATGTGGTGACAGTGACATAATTGCCATGAGAGGAGTTGGGTTCCATACTGGTTTTGTACATATTTTGTAATCATTCTATTTATTATTATTAATTTTCATTATGCTGTTCTAGTTTCCTTTTCTAATCACTGGCTCTCTCTCCCTTATTCCCTTTCTCTTCCCCTTTGGGGGGTGGGGGGTGGTTAACAGAGAGCAGCTGTTACAGGTATGAGGGGCCACCCTGACCCCAAACCATGACAGGAGTCAAAGTGCACAGTAACAAAATTCCAACTGAAAAGTTATACAGCTGCTGACCACAGCCTGCTGTTGTGCCTCTACTGGCATCTGCCCTTTGATTTTTCCAATTCTGAGTAAAATTTTGGAGCTTTCCCTCAGAAAATACACAACTCCAGCCAGTGTGCAGTATTCCTGGACTGCAGCTCTACACCTTAGAGGTGAGCCCTGCATATCTCCAGCACAGAAATAGTAGTTTCACTGTGCTTATTAATAATCACTTATTAATATTTACACTCTGCTTTGCACAGGTCTGACAAGTAAGCAAGAACATTGTATTCATGCACAGATAGCTCAAGGGTACAGTGTTGGTCTAGCAGAGGTTTGCACAGTCATTCCCACTTTGGGGAGCAGCACTAACATTGGAGACAGTGGAATGGGAACACTGAGCTGCTCCAACACTCCATCAGCAACTCTCTCCATTGTCAAGCCAGTATGTGATCACCAAAACTGACTGCCTCTCCATTCCCTAAATGTATCTGCCTAAAGGGAACCATAAATATATTACAAAGGCAGGCTCTACAATATTAACCTTCTGGGCTGTCTCCTCTTATTTCCTTGCTTCAGCTCTAACTAGGTTCCTCAAGAAACACTTAGAGGGGCTGATGTCATTTCAGCCACAGAAGTGTGCTACAAGGATGATCTGTTTGGTTCAGCCTCAATTTCTGCAGCATAACATCTAAGCACAGTACAAGCACCATTTGGCACAACTCAGCCACACAGATTTTGGACTTGGAGCACTAGAACGAGTTCATAATATTAAATTCGGAGAGGCAGGCCAAGGAGCAATGAAACAATCAATAGGGATGGAGGGTATTTTCATGTTATATGTGAAACAATTTGCTTTTACCATAAAAGGGACTTTGCATATAGCTCCTAAGGAGCTCACATACAGCCATATTCCCAAACATGCCACAGCCAATAGCAAATTCCCTGCAATCAGAGATGAGTCAAAGGCAAAACGCTGTCCAGACCCAGCGCCAACAGACGAGCAATTACACAGGGTCCCACAGGCTGGTTTGCAGCCAGTTGCAAAGCCAGCCAAAGCAGAGCCAGCCAAAGCAGCAAAGCTGAGCCAAGTCTTACTAGAATTGTTTGTGCCATTAAGCATAAAGAATGCCATTGCTTCCTAATCTCAGTGAAAAATGTAGCATGGGAATAACAACAATTACTTAATGATTAATTACTTTTAAAAACCTACACGCTCATTACTCCACCACTGACACATCAGAAAAGGTGCTTTAGGGTAGGTTTTTTGGGGGGTTTTTTTCCTCAAGAATGGTGTTATTACATCATAAAATTTAAAAAGATTTGGCTTTCAGTTATGGATCCAGCGTTGTTTTGTCCTATGAAGCCACATAATGTCATATATAAAAATAAAGCAGAAGTGCAACATGAGCACATTTCATCTCTGAATTTAGAGAAGGCATCCAGCCCTGCCCAGCATCAGGCCACTTAACACAGATACTCCAATAAACAAATATACGAGTAAAGTGCCCTCTCTCCATGCAGTCAAGATAATCAAGGATTTTCCACACCACGCACAGAATCTGAGCTCTTTTGCCTTCTCTGTGTTCTGCTGTTATACATATGTACTGTGGGTGGACTGCTCTGTTACACTCGTGCCTTTGGGCATCTGTGTTAGAGATGTCTGTTAGTATAAGGGTGTGCCAATTACTGTGCATGCTCTGTGAACCAAAAGTGTTTCCACTTTTTCCTCTGTCTGTAAGACACAAAGTGTAAATTCTTCTCCAAAGGGAAAGATACAATGAGAAAATGTTAATGCCATTAACTGAAGTCAGGTGGGTAACAAGCCCAGCCTCCACCATAAGAAAAAAAACAGCAAAGGGTCCTAAAGAATCTTGGCCAATTCAAGTTTCACATAGAATATTTATATACATATATGGCTTTTAACTTGGCACTCTACAACCTGTACAATGACAAAGCATGTAGTTTTGATTCTTCTCTCTCAGCATCTAAATGATTTCTATCACCTAAGTGATTCTCTTCCAGTTCTTTCAGGGAATTACAATAATCTCTGTTCACTTTGAGCCAGTGGCTGGCTCATTGTATGAGCCATCCCAGACACCTAAACAACCTTACATGTCCCAGCAATTAGGTGCAATCCATGTTTTGGGTTTTTCAGTCTGTTCCCTTTGCAAGGTACCACAAATCCTAGTGGTTTTCTAAAGAGCACATCTTGATTCATTTCTCTGCAGTGTACTTTTATATATTACTAGCATCATAGCTCTCCAGATGCAGTTGTCAGTGGACTCTAGAAGAAAAACACTTTTGCCCTTCTCATGCTGTATTGCAGGAATGCCTGTTCACCTTGCTGACTCAGAAAATACAGGTCTATACCCTTTGATCCTTCAGCTGAGAGCCCACTGACTTCCAGAGATTGGTTCTTTCCTCTGTTAAGAGCAGCAGTCTCTGTCCTACAGTCTGAAAACTCCAGCACCAGCTGCCCTGTAATTCCAGTCCTAGAGGCAGGGCTGCCATGTACAGTACATTTCTACCCTGCCTGTGTTAATCTTTATTTCAGCACCTACTTCAATAGAAATGGAGATAAACACATTCCATTTGCAAGGAGCAAGAACTCCACCTCTTCCCAAAGCAAACGGGGTACCCGAGTACAGTCTGAGTGGGTTAGAAGGTGCAGCCCCCAGTCTGCCCTGAGTGCTGAATGCCTTTCACTCCAGACCCTTGGGTAGCACCCTGTGCTACCCAGAGGAATAATAACTCAATTACATACTTGCAGAAGCATGTTGCTGCCTTTGGAAAAACAAGGATTGGTTTTACGACCACAACAATATTTATTTTCAGTGTCATCCTAGTTTTATGAAGTTATTTTCTAATCAGCCACAAGCAGATTTTCCAAAGGTTGTGATGTCCATGGGCATCAACATTAAATTCTTCCTTATGAGGTCGAAAAAATAGCAACTATCTTTGATGGTATGTGGTTTTGATACCTTTATTTGTGCTATGTCTCCTATACACTCCATGGAAATATGCAAATTCTATGCATAACTGATAGCATCACGCAGAGAAAACTACTCAGGCCACTTAGCATACAGATTGTGCATAAGTTTTCCCTTGAGTGCACATTGAATCTGTCACATCACACACACTCATCTTTCATATGCAAACTTTGCATGCTCTTGTTCACTTATTGAACCCAATGATCCAGATTCCTTTGCTTCAAAGAAGAAAATTATTTTCTTCTAAATTCTGAAGGCATTGAATCATTTTGCTTATCTAAATTCTTTCATAATTTCAAACATTAGCCCTGGCACAAACACAACATTTATGTTTAAGGCTCTTTTCAGTCATAACTTACTCATTCTGTTATTTCAGTAGTGTTGTCTCAGTGAAAACTGACTTTACTCCCTTGGTTCTCCATGAACAAAAGGTAACTATTAACGCTTGTATGATAACAGAGAACTGTTTTATAAATCAAACTGAAGTCCATTAGTGAGTGGTTTTGAATAAATTGTTATTAACAACTATTGCCTTGAATTTAATTAATTCTCATTTTGAAGGGGCACTTATGATGCCACCAGTCTTCCAACAAGGACTCCTAACACAAGCCTGAAATGAATTTAGTATCCAAGAAGATTGATATCAGCTCCTTCCCAGGATACCTGTACCCTGCATTGTCAGGCCATACCTTGGCTGGGTGTGTCAAGGCTACATCTGTTTCTAACTGACATCTAGTTCCAATCTGATACAGTTCCATTACAAATCACAACCATAATACAGATGAAGCTTTTAAAATACCAGTATCAGAAAAGCCCTCCCAAGTCTGGTGCTCTGTCATTTGGAAACCACAACACTTCCAGGTTTAGAATAAGCAACAGACACTGCCTCATGACATAGCCCATAGAAAAATCTTTAAATACAGCAAAAATAACAAACACACAAAAATCACTTCCAGTGAAATTTTTGTTTAGTGGGGCACACATCTCTAGAACTGTTTAAACCTTCTGTACTAATGATCAGTTAACTTGGAGTAGCACCACCCAAGCCAGGATCTCATGGCACTTTACAAAAGCAGTATCTCATTACACAAGAGAAGATGGGGATTAACAAATCCTTCCCTGCCCTGAAGCCCTGCAAGGCTAGAGCAGGCAAAGTATAGTTTACAGTTGTCTGGGTTTAAATTTGGAAGGCTTAGCACTTTTCATGTGACATAGGATTCAGTCTTCATAGTTCTTGGGCATCACTGCACGAGATGGGCCAGGTTTGAGCCCATGAGGAGAAACTTCTGGCACATCAGGAAATGTGACATGAGAAAAGCTGTCCTGGACCATGATATGCCAGGGCTGCAGAGCTGGGCTAGACACTGAAGGGTCTTTTAGCAGCTCCCCACTCAGAAAGAAGCCAACAGCAGCAGAACACATTCATTGCTTTGGACCCTTCCCCTGCACAGGGATCCCAGTGCAAAGTAAAATCAGAAAGATCTGCCAGAGCAGCTGCATCTGGAGCCTGTGTGATGGGAAGGCCACAGACCCTCAGAAGCAGAGAAAAAGCTCCAGCTGCAGGGGAGCACAAGGGACAGCCAGTTGCAGTCTCCAGTTCAACACCTGAGTCTGACAGATCTGCAGGAAAACTTGGACAAAACCAGAATTGTGAGAATAAATCCAAAAACTTATGGCTACTTCTGTGCTTTAGCCACATGAATACACTGTTTCCTGAAAGGACCATAATGAATATATAGAATTAATATATAGAGTCAATGCACAACCCAATATCTAAGCAGCTAGACACTGAATGTCAGGGAACAAACAGAATATTCTCAAATGAACTTAGCTATAGTGAAGATTTCTAAGGCTGTGCAGAGGAGCTCTGCTACTTTTGTCAAGTGGATTATTTCTTTATCACTTGGAAGGGTGAATGTTACACGTGCAAGTTTGAGTCAGTTAACAAACAAATCCATTTACAGTAAAAAATAACAAATGCTCCTTGAACAGCTATAGGATGTTAAAGCACTGTGAGTAGTATAGGATATATTAAAGCAAGTAGTACAAATTGTTTATTTTCATATGATTCTCCACTTGGCAGAAGTGTGGAACTCTCCATAACTGGTCAGAGGTATATGAAAACAAATGACTGACTCTATCTCTAATCTAAACAGAAGGCTCTTGTTTCCATGCTTCTGCATTACCTTTTATCTATGATTTTAGGCCAAAATACTGCTGGGTGCATTAGAAGCAATGACTCGGGCACAGGCCAGCCCTGTCTGGTAATTCTGCACAAGTGGCTAACACTGTCTCAGTGGCACAGTGAGATGAGTGATCTCTTCCACCTCAGAAAGTCTGTTCAGAATTTGTCTAAAAGAATAGAAAGGCTTTTGCTAGAGACAAACCCATTGTCTGTGCTCCAGCTAGTCTCACTCACTGGAATTATTTGAGCAGTTTTAATTACTCTCCACACTCAGGTATAGCTGCCAGTTCAGCTTTAATGCCTCCCAGCTATTAGCTGTCATCCTCCCACCTGAAGCCTGGTGCTTAACTGCCATTAAAGACAAAAACAAGTCTGGGGACTCTCTGGATAAAAGCCCTAGGCTTAAGGGAAACAAGAAATTCAAACATACAGTGTAGGACAGCAGAATATTTCAAGCACACAGCTGATAACTGGTACAGACTTTCCATGCTACCAGTCAGATCCTTCAAAAATACAATGTGCAAACCAGGAGCTAATTGCACAGGGAATCAGCAGTGCCTGATTCTTCTGCATGGATCAGATGCAGAATTGAGTTTAAATGCATCTAGATAAAATACCCTGCTGTTCTAGAATCCTAAGGACACAATCCTGTAACACTACAAACATTTTATAGTTTGCAACATGTAAGCTATAAAATATGACAATTTTATGCATAGAAAAAGGGAGACATGATTTAAAATGAGATTCATTGAAGTCAGTAGAAGAATTCCCACAATGAAACCCCAGTGCTTTTGCTTTCATAGTTTTGGACAAGATCTTCAAGCAGAAAACAGAAGGTCAGGCAAAAAAACCCCAAACCAAACAAAAAAACCAGAGACAGAACAAAAGGAGGAGGCAGGTAAATCTGCCATATCATCATGATAATGACGACTGGGATTAAATTTTAATACATTATACATATTCTCAAATATTTTACTCTTTTTATTGCTCACCTATTTTTGCGTCTCATGTGTGAGCTTTAAAGAGTAAAACAGAACATTTGCTTGACCTGTAACAATGATCTTTCAACGTGGTGGCCAAGAATTTACCAATCAGGAGGTTCAGAAGTTGAGTTTCATTAACATTTCCTACTGCACACAGGCAGTAAGACAAAGTAACCGATACCTTCACTTGTCACACAAAAAGTCAATGGTTTCAAGCAATTTTCATTTAAGAAAATATATCCTCTAGACAATACTTAAACCAGCAGGAACCATCCTAGTGTAAGCATATAAACCTATAAAGTTACAGCACTATTGCCAAACCAACTTGAATAGTATCTGGATGCATTTGCATTACTGCTTATTGGCAAAACTCGGCTGGAAACTCTTCATCTCTGCATGCCATGTATGAAATGCTGGGTTAATGGAAGGAATTTTATTTTAAACAAAGAGGTTAATATCTATAAAGGTCGCTGAGAAAAATTATTGCAACGAGTTAAAAGTCTGAATGAGCAATCTACAAACATCTCAGCAAGTAATATAGCCCAGGAATGTTCCTGAATCGACTGTTAATTTCATATGGTAGTTACAAAGTATTTATTAAAGCACACAAAATATGCACAAACTATGTGAACCCTGAAGAGATGCCACTTTTCTCTGCCAATGCATTAAAAAAATTCAAATATACATGCATGACCAATAGGACATGTATTTTCCCCCTACAAATAATGCAGTTCTGGAGTGGAGCAACCTGAGGCTCCAAACACAGGCTTGGGGCAGCAGGACATTTCTAGCAGTGGCTGTGCATCCTCATGGAACTCATCAGTTTGTTCCCCCTCTCAGTACTCCTCTGGGGCAGCTACTTTGGAATCCTGCTCATAAGATGGTGAGACACCTTCCCTCTTCTTTCCATAGTGAGATTAACTGGAGGCCAGTGCACTCACTGGTGTTCCTACTTGTATTGTAGCCTCATGCAGTGCCAGTAGCACCCACCAGTGCCCTTCTTCAGCCAGGTAACAAGCCTGTTCTAAAATAAGCTGCATGTTCCTAATCACATTGATAAACTTTCCCTGATTTATTAGGGAATGCTATTTTCCTTTTAGACCTTAGCAGTACCAGGGAGTCAGAACTGAGTTCTACATTACCTGGTTTACATTTATGATCCAGGAAAAAATTTTGCTGGTGTCCCCATGTGCATGACAATGCACTTTGTTTTATTACTCCCATCTTCAAGGCCATCCAGTTATTACTGAACTGTTCTCATGCTCTGTGTTGACAGCTGCTCCCAACTTTATCTTATCATAAAGTGCAATGAGCCCCATCTTAATCTTTTTTTGTTGTTCCAATGATTAATGAAATATTAAGCAGCTCTACTCTGAGTGACTGTGTGTGTAACCTTTCCCTGAGCTTTCCTCTTTCAGCTAAGTCAGCTATTATCATCCTCTCCCATTTCTTATTCATTTCCCACTTACACACCAGACAGCATCTCCTCTAAGTTCATTTCCAGCACAGGACTACATCAAATGGCTTTAGCAAAGTCCAGATAAATGAGATCTCTGTATTCCACTCATTTCAGGAAAAAAAACCTGATCAAAGAAAGGTATGAGTTAGGATAGTTTTGATCTTGCAGATAAATCCATTTTATTCAGTTTTCCATTTACCTTTATGTTATTAATTATTCCTTCCTCAAAAAGCATTCCAAAGCCTTATACACTTAAGATCAGACAGACACACTCAGAGTTTCCTGGCTCTTTCCCTTCCAAAGATTTCAGTACTACATTAGCTGTTCCCTAGCCACTTGGTACCACCCTTGTTTTGATAGACTTGTTAAAAATTCCTGTTATCAGGGCTGTGATTTAATCTGCAGTGTTTTCAACGTTCTATATGAAATTCCAATCAGATCCCCCCCAATGTGCCTGCATTGAAGCTCTAGGAGATTTACTGCCTTCTTTAATTATAAGAAGTAATAATTAATTCCTGAAGACAAGCGTATATATTATCTCCTGGTAAAATTCCAATTACAGAGTGGTTTATGTGATTGCTAGTAGCATTGTTTCATTTAAACACAGTTTCTTTAACAAACAAGAGAGCATTTTCACTTCAGAATAACAGCATCTCCAGAAGTGTGTGCAGCGAACACAAAAGAACATAAAGACTTTCTGTCACCCCAGGGACAAAGTGTTTAGATACAGACAGATTTTATTCATATTCCATTGAAACTCATTTACCAAAGAAGCTACACAGGGAGCTGTATATGGGGGAGTAAATCCTCCTGTTCCCAGAACTAATATTTCACCCTCACAGTATAATAGGTTATAAAATCTTGTATAAAATGGGCTTTAATAGTGTTGACAATAACCATGGGTTTCTTCTAGGAAGTATACAGCTGTTTTAACATTATTATTACTTAATTCCAACTAAGGGCCAAGCACATCCTTCATTTTGTGTCTTTAAGTGTTCCTCCAACCAAAGCTACACTATTTATGTAAACGAATATCTGCTCCATATGGTTCAACTTAATTCACTTAATCTCTTACTGCACAGATAACAGGGACATAGCAAGTTTGGGCTGCATTACACTCAGGATCAGACCCCAAACACATAAAAGCTTATGAAAACAGCTAGCAGTCTTACATTTAAAGTTGTCAGAGCCCCTCCTCCCATTTCCAATCCAACTTTGTTTGCTTATTTTCATCAGATTATACCAGTTTGAAATTAGCAGATAGCAAAGTAAGCCTGGGCAGTGTGCTACAGTAAAAATCTCCCAGGTCTGTGCTGCTAACATCATGTTAAACCTTAACATCATGCATAATTTAGGTGGCCACTTTGTTGTTCTAAATATTAATTATTTACAGTCTGGAAACAAAGAGTTATCCTAGTAAAAAAACTTTCCTCTTTAATATTGGGAAGGCTCATTAGGCTACCTGAGTGCCTGGGGATTTTCTCAAGAAGCATGTGGCACAGCCTATGTGGACAGAAGAGCAGAAGAATCAGGGGTAAGATCAAAACAGACAATGGTAGCAACTCCAAAGGCAAAGTAATATTCAAGATATTCAGTAGGAAGAATTTTGAGTCAGCTGTAAAATTCTGGAGCCAACCTATATAGAGAGAAGTAAAAAGCAAGCACGTTGGCTGCCAATCCATGGAGACTCTGGATCCTTCAGAGCACTGCCAGATAGAAGGCACTGCAGTGACACTGCAGAACTGGAGACAAACCAAAAGGAAAAGAAAAAAGCCAAAGCAACCACCTGACATTCAGTGATAGGTTATTTCCTTTCACAATACCTGGTCTTTTAATCTCACTTTGTAAGCACCACCTAGAATTAGATTTTGTTGCTATTATTGCATACCAGAACAAAGCAGCAGATATCAATAGAGATTTTGCTGGCTATCCCAAAATGAAAGACACAGCAAGTCTGGCTGAGCACAAGAAATGGTAAGAAGGAGACAGTCACAATATTTAGAAGGAATTCACTCATATTTTCTGTTTTCTTATATCTAAAAATTAACTATTTTCAACACAATAGTATTATCACGGAATGCACACACTACACTAGTCTTATTTTGCATGATCTCAGCCTTGTAAGCTTCAGCTGCACTCCATGCACAATCACCTGCACCAGGTGCCCAAGTGGCTAAGAAGATTCTGCTGACACCCCCACCAGCTACACAGCAGTTAGTGCCACTGCCCTGCACACCCATCTGCTTCTTGTCAGCTGCAGTCCTGAAAGATCTGGCCTTCCCATCCCCAGATCTAAACTGCTACCAAAGTGCAGCTGCAAAAGTCATCTCCCACTCTAGGCCCATCTCCTCCTAGACTCTGCTGGTCTCCTGCCAAATCATATTCAAGTACCTTGTCTACAGCTACAAGATCTTGCATAGTAATAAATAATATAGAAATAACCACAATGTGCTGAGGAATCATCAAATGAGTCCTTTTCAAAAAAAAACCCAAGAGTAAGACCTTACATTACACCCCTCTCCATCAATTACAGCCCTGCCACACTTCACGCACGACACCCTCCTCCACCTCACACTCCCTTGCCACAGTGGAACTCACACACTGAAAGCACCATTCAGACTGCTCCCCTGCTCCAGCATCCTACACAAAAGATGCAGACTGGGGAGTAAGAAACCAACAGTGCTGTGAAACAGCAATGAGCCATGTGCAGAAGAGCAGAGCCCCACACAGAGATGTTCAGGAAAGGCTCTCCCAGCAGCAGCCAGGGTCTGGTCCCAGTCACAGGACTGGTTAGCCCACTGCAGAACCAGACACACAGACTATAACCAGAACAGGCTATCTAACCCTTTGCTGGGCTGCAATGCAAACCATTTGCAATGCTCACATGACACTGGGCCACAGAAAGGCAGTGCAAAGGTAGAGGGGCTCTCAGCACACTGACCAGTGCAGTTCCAGACCTGCAAACAGGTACCACCTTCAGCTCATCTTTTTGCCCCAGCATTGCCATGCTCAGACCATTGTGAGCAGGTGGCTTTCCACTGGTCCCTGCCTGCAACTTCACTGGGCTTGTCTAGCAATAAATTGAATTACACTTGATTACAGATGATAACTAAACCCTAAATAGGAAAACAAAACAACAACCTGGACTTCTGAGCCATAAATCTTCAAGTATAGTTCCATACAGCACAAGTCCAGATTCCTGAGTAGTTTATGATTCTGTAAAATCTTCACTGCAAAAGACTGCAGATACTTGAAATTTGCAAAGGTAGCAGCTTAAGTTATTTCTAGTCAGCTCATAAAAATCTGTCCTTAGCACTTTTTTCCTAAGAAAAAAAAAAAAAAAAGAAACCCAGACATACTCTAAGCTTAGCAAAAAGATAAGGTTCTGGATATAATACCAATATGACTTCACCCTTTATTTTGTAAGGCTTCAAAACAATACTAGATGAAAGTTTATATATAAGCATAAAAGATCTGCCAAAATGAAAGTGAAAACCCAGCAAATTATATTTCAGACACCTTGACATATTATGCACCATGCACGCTGTCAGCTTCACTGTCCTTTCCTTTGCTGTAGGCCGAATGCTTGAATACCAATCTTATTAAACTACAACTCTGAATTTATCCACTCTATATAACATTCCAGATGTCGTACCAGCTGGGAACAGGCCCTTAGGCCATCTTTGGTTGATCTCTGAGTCGCTTTCCAGCTTTTGCCAGGCATTCATCCAAAAATATGAAGGAAAGTGCTAAAAACAGATGTCAGAGTTAATGGGTTTTTTCTTCATGGTAGGAAATACAGAAAACTTGCACCCTACACCTATTCTATGAAATATGAATGTTGTCAACAAACTGTAAGTTAATTTTAAATTAAATCATAATGCAGCAAAGTTAATTCGTAGACTGTTTTTCTGACGAGAAGCCAGTCTCCATCAGTCTGTTCTTTGAATAGATCACGTGCTCATTTGGATTTTTTCATTAAGTTGGAAAAAATCTTCTGATGTCGCCAATCTGCAAAAATGGTTTCAGGTCCCCCCTTTCAGGGAAAGTAAATGCTGAAAATGTAAACTAGACTGATTGCAATTCATGGTAAGCTTTAGAGCAATGCTGCAGTGATGGGAGTTAAATCAGTACACATCTGAGCTACGAAAAACCCATTGGCCCCATTGTATATACAAATTATTTCAACCCCCACTCATTGCAATATCAGAGACATTCAGATCTTCCCGAGAGGTGCTCTGCCTTTGGGGTCTTTCAGGAGTTAAAGCATGGGATTTCCAAGAACAGGTCTGGAAAGGAGGCCCTGACCCTGCCAACACATTTGCACATGTGCATCTTCACTTACGTGGGTAGCTCACTGACGTAGATGGGAGTCCTCACAAGAATTAAGTTATTTGTATGCATAAGTGTTTGGGCCCCAGACTGCAAGATCTGTGCAAGAGAGGTCATCTGTCCAACCTGCTCTAGACACTGCTCCAAATTTTCTGTGTGCTCTCACCAAAATACTAACAAACATATGCAGAACCAATTCTCACAATGACTTCATGGTGCTGCCAGCAAAACCTCCCCTCACTATGCTGGACCTTGGTCCCTCATATAGTGAAGTACAGGAGATCACTTCAATTGCAATGATCTCTCTTTACAATTATCTCTTTTAACACTCTAAAGACATCCTTACTAAAATGAAGTTTTAAGCAATAGTCTTCATTTAAAGGAAGTAGCTTAACTGCATGGAAAAAGGAAATATTTTCACTCTCCTTTTCTTTGCCTCACATTCATTAGAATGCACAGCTGAAAATATGAGAAAAACAGACTATCCTATAGCCTCAATATTGAAGGAGCAGGAGAAGAACTAACATTAATTGGCAAGTCCATTGCAAAGTATAAAAATATCTCCAAAAAGAACAAAATCTTTTTGAATGGAATAAAAAAAAAGAGCATGGAAAATTTAAAACTTAACCCTAGTGCTTAACTAAGATAACTAGGGTATAATTCTGATTCATCCATTAGAATGCAATGTTACCTTAATGCAAGTAGTTACCTCCAAAGCCAGCACTCAAAGGCGGTAACGTGCTGGGTTATAGTCTGGTATTTGAACATACTTCACATCACCTACTAGTAACATCAAACAAATTCAAGGCAATATACTGCAATTCTTCTAAGTCAAACTGATGCACTGTAAGTGGTTTGGGTTTTTTTTCAAACAATATAACAAAAAGGGATATTTTGCCATATATTACATTGATGTTATGAGGCATTATATGAGCTGTCTGAAAGAGCACAGCTTGTTTCTTCAGACTTACACTGTATAAACCCAAACACTGAGCCAAAGGAATATCATTGACATATATGCCACACATATAAATGTGCATATTTTTAGCAAAGATAGGGCATGAGAGTGGAGAACTAACCACACTGTTCATATTTTGCCATGGGATTTCAGTACAACAATTAATGAAACAGATCAAATGTTTTAAAAACAGAATCCATGTCAGCATTCCTGGAGAGTGAATGGGTTTGCTTGTGCAAAGTTCTCTGATCATCACCAAATATACCAGCAGTTGGTTCAAATCATCAACTTTACAGCAAATCCTCACACATCCTTTAACATCAGATCTGAAAACAACCAACCAGCACGTGGAGCTTGTCTCTGCAGAATACTGAGGCTGCAATGCTGCTGGTGCTTTGTCACACTACCCCATTTCCCAGAGCTGCCTCTGCCCAGCACTCTACTGGGGTTATTTCTTCTGGGGTGCCTGAATTCAAGCTGCTTTAAATCAATGGCAAATCTCTTTTTGCAATAAAAAATGAAGGTCTGATCCCAAGTCTGTTGAAATGACTATGATTTTTGGATCAAAGCCTAAATAATCAGGTGAAGGAGAATATTTCATCTTGTATTTACCAATGCAACCAACTCCCAAGGGTTATTTCAAAAGCTACAAAAACACCCCGTATCAAACAGCAGCACTTCACTACTAATTTGTCTCACTCGTGCAAATACTCCAGTCTGCTTCAGCAAAGCTGCAAAAGGCTTGGTGCCTTTTTCAAGTCCTTTTTCTCCTGTGCAACATAAAGTCCTTAACTGAGGAAGGGCCAATAAATACTGAGCTCTTTGAAGCACTAAACCGCTTTATCTTATAGCATAATGCAAACAGAAAAGTTTTACTAGCAATGAGATATTTTTATAAAGCTAAGTTACACAGGCTCTAGTGGTAAAAGGTCAAGTTATAGTCTCAGAGCAGTAAATTCCAGATTGTTTCCAGTTCTCAGAGGTCAGACTGACACTTCTGGAGCAGAATCAGCTTAACAATTGCCTGTCCATAAGAAAGTGAGGGGAAAACCCGAGAGAATAAAATGTTTGATTTGCCAATCACTTCACAAAAAGCAGAGCCTAGATGATGTCAAGTCCATTAGGATACTGAAAGCTATGTGCAAGCAGAGCATTGCTCTCTACCAAACACCACACCAACCAGAGCACAGCATGTTCAACCACTGCCTCAAATCACATGCAAATGTTTATTTCTGTACAGTGTCAGTCATGCAGAAAGATCTACTGACATCCACAGGACATCTTATATGCTGGGAGTTGCACCCAAAGCTCCAGTGGTTTCCTTGTTTTCCTAGGAGTAATGGTTTAAAGGGGTTAGAAAATATGCAATAATTTTTAGGCTATGGCCAAAAGAGGACAGCAAGTAACTTCCATAAAACATTGGGTAAAAAAAATATATAATTAAAAAAATTACTGAGTTTTCATAGCATGTCAGAATTATTAATGGATCCCATATAGCTTTTTTTAAAAATACAAAACAGTCTCCCAGGTCTGTTTCTAAAACCATAGTCATCCTCAAGTACTGATAGGGCTCCACTAGGCTCAACAGCAGTGCTGGGGGGAAACTACACATGCAGTCTGACAGTGAAACACACTCTGCCAGGGTGCTTCAGCAGGGATTACAACTACTTCTGCCTCTAGGAAATCTGCATGTACACCTATTCTTCTAAAGCTAAACTAATTCTAAAGATATTACTTTTCCTACCTACCCTTGTTCTCCATCATTAGGATTACCTATGATTACCTGGTCTTTAAGGAATTAACATGCCTAGCCTTGTAGCTCAACCATTCTTGCCTATCCTCCTGCCTGCCCTGCAAATCAGATCTGCTTTTTGTAACAAAACCAGTGAATAATGTCATTTTCCCCTGTTCAGAGATGTCTGCCCTTCCTCCTCATCAATCATGACCTTATCAGGCTCTTATCACAGCCAAGTAACAAGGGCATAACTCCCTTCTCAGCCTGAGACAGCTGTTTATAAAACAGCACAAAGATTTAGATCCAGTCACCAGAGGAGAAGAGCTCCTGCCCTGCCTGGTCATGCTGCAGCCAGATCACTTGACTATGCTGCATAAACACACTTTTATTGAATTAGTTATACAAAAAAAAGGCAGTTGCCTAAAGCTGGAAAGTAGAACAGACAATCCCTTTATTTTGTCATTGTATCAACAGCACATTATTAATGAGTGTTGTGAAGCCTGGTACAGTTAGTTTCACATTAGAAGCATTAAAATGCTTCAGATCTTACAGTATCACAACCTGTAACACTTGCTGAGCTCTGAAAATCATCAATAAGGTTGTCAGCAGTGATCCTCTCAAGAACCTACATTTACCATTTTCGCTGTTCCTGCCAAAACTGGTAATTAATGTATGTAATTTTCTTCCTTCTGCACAAATAGCTTTTGAAGTCCAATAGTCAGTAGAAATAAATGAGGCTTCCTGGCAATGCTGACAGTTATTTTGAAAGAGGGTGAAGTGCAATAGCTGTTTGAAGTGGTGAAGAGATTGTTCTTTAGCTGTCCCACGGCTGCATCATTACACACGTGCTAATGATATCAGGCATTGTTTTAACTGTTTCCAGAAGCAAAGCCAAGATGTGCAGAGTTTTAAGAGAAGGTTCTTCCCTGCATCTTCCACAAGTGTACAAACTAGCAGAAGTTTAGGTTTAAGAATATCTCTAGTAGAAAGGTCATTGTGACACACAAGCTGTACTAGCAGTCTGGGCTCCATGCTGGACAGGCCTGGAAGGGTGACTATCAAGGATGTAAGGATGTTATCCACATGCTCTACAGTGTAAATTCCATTTAAATTACCCACTGCCTTGTAAAACAACAGAATTATACCAGAAATACCTTACAAAGAAAGATTGATGTTCTCAGGTATGCATCAAGCACTACTTCAGAGCCAGGTAAGTTGAAGTTTCTTTTATTTTTACACTAACACTTTCCAAGTTGAGAGAGAGAAGCTGCTATAAAGTCCCAAGGATTTTAAGTATCTGTGGCAGAAAGAGCACATTAAAAAAAAAAACCAACAAACTTCCAATTCATCACATTCATCCCTCAAGAAAAACTCACCAACACATCAATTTTATCTTCTAATTTGTGGAAAACAAAAGCCACTCTAAGGAACTTTACCTATATTATTGAAAAACTAAATAAAATCTACTCAGGTCTTGACTGAGCCCAATGAAGAGCCACAGTTCTAAAATGTATTAGCATTGTGGTTATTATTCTCTGTTGGGCTTTATCAACCTAAAACATCCTGTCCTCCATGTACTATCTGAAGAATGGCTTTCTGCTCCCAGCCTTATGCTTCCTACAGTACTTGAAATCTATCTTTTTGATGGGGAAGCACTTCTCTACTGTATCTCCAAGAACTCTGACTGAGAGATGCCAGCAGTGGTGCGTCAGAGCTCTGCAGCTTGGGATCATTCCTGCTACCTCCAGGCCTTTCAGTCTTAATTTAGAAGTCTGAAGCTAAGCCTTTATCAATGTCCAAATTCTTGGATAAGCACATGTGCCAGCTGCTGGGGGTGCAAGGAGGGCATGGGGAGGTCAGTGGGAAATTCACATTACATTGTATCAGGCTCTCAATTTAATCATTGGTCTCCAGTTAAATGGATGTCTAGTCTGTATATTGTGGATTTATTTATTTATCAGGTGTCTTGTTACTAGTTCAGTGTCACAAAACCGAGTTAAAGACTTTAGGGTAGAATGTTTGCCCAAGCAAAGCCTTCTGTCTGCTCTGGGGGAAGCAGAGGGGTGGGAAGACCATAAACCCATTGCTGGGAACTCAAAAATGTATTTGGGAAAACTCTAAACTGAAAACCTCAGAACATGAAAAGCACAGCATGAGTTAAAAAAATGTAGTCCATGATGAAAAATGAGCACGGCAAAAACACCATAAAAACAAGGCACTTTCATATTAAAGTGGGTTGTTGGTTTGGGTGGGTTTTTTTTTTATGTAGCCCAACCTCAAACTGAAGAGAAATTCAATTGTGGCCCCAAAGACATGCCCACAAGAAAAGGAAGAAAATAAGTATGAGCTAGTGATGTGTTTTAAGAATTAAGTTCTGTTGTCCATTAGTAAAAAAAGACACTCCTGATTAATGCTCACTCAGTCCCTACAAACAGGCATTTGCTCTACCCACCCCTTCTCCCCAGCACACAGCAGCAGCACACAGCCAAGCTCTCAGCATCCCTAGACAGCCTTTTATCATCCACTGGGGTGGCCTCAGCATCTGTCCAGCACCCAGGGGAGCAGGAATAACACAAACACCTGAAAGTTTATGTCCATTCTTTCTTCCTTTCTCAATAAGTCATTTTGGGAAGGACCTTGCAAATGAGAGGCTGCCTCTGCTCCCTGGAGTCCTCTGCCAGCTGCTGAGGCCAGTATTATCACAGCCACAGAAAGACTAACAATACAGGCCAATGAGCTTTACCACAGAATTTCTTGGAATAAGATTACAGCCTCGTAGTATGTATTTGATCCAAACTGAAATGATATAAAATGTGTTTTGTGCAGAAGCTGTACTGTTACAGATTCCCTGTAAAGGCACACACATCCTGCAGGAGGTGAACACCTACTGGCTTCTGGATGATTTACATGCAGAGACCCTTGGCAGTCAAATAAAACAAGGAAGTCTAACTCTTAGTGCACAAAAAAGCTCTGCTGCATGCAGCATTTCCACTGTCTTCTCTCAACAACAAAAGCCTGAGCTCAGTGTTAGCTGGTGCTTTAAGGAGTGCCAGTTTTATTAGAAACAACAACATGTGCAAACAGCTCTCAGCTCACTAAGCAATTGTGCACAAGAAAATATCACTAATGATATAATTACTTGTGCATATGCTAGTCACAGACTTCCAACAAGCAATTAGCCTTAACAAAAGTATTGTTTGAATAGGATCATGCCCGACTTACACAGCACCAGTCTCTGTAAGAGTAGCTTTGCCTGAAATCGTAAAGTGGTTTTCATTTGCTCTTAATCCCTGCCTCCTTCCCCCAACTCCACCACCACTCCAAATCAGAAACACATTTCTCCTGATTATGTAATGATTATTATAATTTCCTCATCCAAGTCATTTTTTAAAAACTCAAGCTCAAAAGTCAAGAGGTCCAAATTAAACCTGTAAACAAAAAAAAAGTAAATGTACCAAAAAAATAAAAGAAAGAATTGAAAATATTAGGGGACTAGTAGGGAGCACCTAACATAATCTTCAGATAAATTGCCATGAAAGAAAAACAAGTGATGCATTTTAACTTCACACAGCCTTACAAACACGTGGCTCCAAACTCTTGGAACAGGATTTAAAACTCCTTAGTAACATTTGCAGGATTACTACGGAGTATCACAAACCTGACCTTATAATTTGTTACTTGCACAACATGCCCCAGCTAAGAGAATGGAACTACTCTGAGGATTCAAGCCAGGGGAATGTGTGTTCCTCTGCCACCAGCACACTGGCTGAGGAAGGACTGCAAGGTCAGGCTCTTATTCAGCTCAGGAGGAATAGTTCAAGGCAATGCTGAAATTCAGGGAGCCAAGTATTAGCAGCTGCACTGGGTGCTTGGACAAAATTCAGTCTCAGCTCACTCCCAGAACACATAAATGGAACCACCAGGACTGTTTGTTGGTGGAGGAAACCACCTGAAATAGCTCATGCCCACCTGAGAACAGCTTGTTTCATTCCAGAAAGAATCTTCTAATTAACAGATAGACATTGAGATTCAAGGTAATAAATCTTTAATAGTTCTGAATCCTTCAGGGTATCAACAAAAATGTCACTTCACAGCATATAAGAAGTTTCTGTCTCCTGAAAAGGAGAGTGCTGGAGCAAGTGTGCCACTGACTACAAACCTCACCCCTCTCAGGATTAGAGTTTGTCTTCAGTGATGTGTTAATTTGGAATCTGTCCCTGTCCCCATGACTCATCTCCAAGCCCAAAGCTCTCTAGCTCCGTTTCACTGGTAATTTACATGCAAACGAGCTGTCAGTGGAGCAAAGAGGCTCAGCCTAGGAGCAGAAGCCAGAAAGCAGCTGATGCTCCAAACCAGGCTGTGACTCAGAGCTCCAGAGGCAGAGCAGGGAGGACAGTAACCATCAGCAGGTGGAGTGAGTAAAGCAGCAAAAGAAACTTCAGGGAAAAATGGCTGTCAGCCCAGCTGGATCCACAGGACAATTTCTGTCCACATCATGGTTTACTTCATATGACATGAAACACAACAAACAAACATTTATTGCTGGTTGAGTACAAATAAAGTGGAATAATATGTGCCATCAGTTTAGTTCTACATCCATTTTTTATTCTGGATTCCACTGCCCTTTTTTAATTAACACTTTAAATACCATGTGCTTCTCCTCCTGAGAAAGCAGAAAAAAAAATGAGTATTTTTCTTTGTGGAAGTTTATATGAGAATATTTAGTCTCTTCATTTTGACATTCACTTTATGACAGTCTTTTCTAGCAAACCCAAAGAAAGGCTGGTTAGTAAAAGAACCTTCACAGCCTCAGCCTATGCATTGCAAGTTGCATATTTAGTTGAAATCAGTCATTGATTTCTCCCCTGCCTCACACAGCTAAACACTCAGGTCTGGAAGTGCACATTTTCATTGCTGGAATTGCTTGCTGGTTTCAAGATGCCCATATTTGCCACTCTTCCTAACTGCATTTTTTTTTTTTTTGTAATAGATTTGTTTAGAAACATTACAGTTCTTTGCCAAGATTGGACTATTTAGTGCTATATGTCTAAGGAGTGTTCTTGTTATGAGTTTAAACTGGTTAACGTAAAATGTAGAAGGAGCAAGGTCAGCTAGAAAGCTGACTGATCAAGCTCTCTTCAAAGAAGAGAACCTCATTTTTTCTCCCCATCCCCCTCCAACCAATCCCCCCCAAGAGCTGTGTCTTTCAGCCAGCCAAAGTGGAAAGGTACTTCAAACACACTGGGCCCAACCAAGTTCTCACTGCTGTCCTTGTTGGTGGTCCGTCATATGGAATGGTTTTAATACTTGGAAGCAATACCTTAAGTGTCAGAAAACAAGAACATTTTATTTCTGCATGAAAGCTTTCCAGTACTACTAGTATTCTGGAAAAAAAAAAAAAAAATTCCTTATAGTAGATTAAAAGGTGAAAAGCCAAAAGCAATCAGAGGAACAGTTCCTTATGGCAAGGTTCAGTTGCATCCCAAAGTCAGGTGAAGGGCTACTACTTATATATTTATTTTTAAACTTATTTAAGAATGATAGGAGAGGAGCATACTTTTTTCAGTGTCCAATTTCTAATGGCAAATGAAGTCTCTGGCTAAGCATCAAGATCTATTTGCTACCAAGTTAGATTTAAATTACATTGACTCAGTAGAATGCTAGCAATGCAGCAGGCAATGCACTGATGCAAGACATAGCTTGCTGAACAATGCAGAGCCTACAACAAAGGGCTCCATGCAAATTCTATATTTCTGTTCAGGAGCCCTCAAAATATTTGCTTTGAATCACTGTTAATTTTTCCCCCTGAAGATAAAGCAGTAACTATGTCAAACTACAATGTACCTTTCTGTCCAGATGTCACCTGAGTGAATAAAGATGGCAGTGTCTCATCAGGTGTTACAAGGTCTGTTCTATAATCAGAGAGGGGGTAATAAAAGAGATACTCCTTGAACTTTGAAATTATCTAGCTAAAGAATTTCATCTGCATGTAATTCTTAAGTACACACATAGCAACTGCATATGCAAAGGGGTTAGTGCAATCCTGTACAAAAATGAGAGCAGTCCTGCCAGATTAAAGCAGAACAAAATGTACTATCTTGCATGTACAACATGAATCCATATGTAATTTTACTGGGCTAGAGCAGAGTACAGTGTGTTCCCATTAATATTTACTCATCTTCCATTTCAAACTGTAAGCTCGTCTCCTCAGATAGCAAATACTTCTGAATATTTAAGTAACAGCTAGTTCTATTTTACTGAGATTACTTACTAACAAAGGAATGAATGATCCTGATTAAACTGGCTCCTTGCTTGAAAAATATCACACACAACAGCCAAAGAAAACCCCTTTGAAACATTCCTGTGTTTGGAGGATGCAAGGGAACTAACCTTGGATCATGACACTGATGATGCTGCTGTATAAAACTAATATCCATTATCCCAACACACTGGAAATTGTATTGACCTGAGGGAGAAACAGTGCAAGGGAGGCAGGGCACACTTGGGAAGATAAAAAAGGAACCCTTGTCCTGCAGGAGTCTCCACACCTTGTTGGCCAGCCAAAAGAACAGAGAGTTCTTAGAGAGCCTCTCATCCCCGTTATCCATCCTACTCACTTCCACATCACAGATGAGTTGTCTTCACAGTACATCAGGTAAGACTGATCTCTTGTCTTGGTGGGGTCTGGTGCACAGGTTATTTCACTTCTCCAGCTTTCAAATAAATTATTATCACTTAGGATGCACAGGAATACCAAGGCCTGCATCCCTGGGACAGTGCTGGTATGAAGGGAAAAGGCAGGGATGCATTTCCTTCACTGGGGGGCAGGACAGACACTGCATTGCTAAAATAGAATTAAGCTAAAATGTTACTGCATTTTATTATGAGGCCACCTGCCTGAAATGATTCCATTTTCATGTTGGATACACTAGGTAACTAAAAATGGCCTTTCATGGTACAAATAATACTTTTTTTTTTTCCTTGCACATCTTTATCACAACTAATGCATAGCAAGCCTGTCCACATCAGCTTACAAACATTCAAAAAATTAACTGATGAGGGATTTTCACCCTCTGGCTGAAGACTTCCCTCCATTCACAGAATATGTATTAAATTAAAGAGGAGAATGAAACAGCAAACAAAAATCCAAGCTTTCTGGCTCAGTTTGACCACATGATAAAATTAAGTTTCCTATAAACATTTCAGCAAAAACTTAATTAAATTATAACTGCACATGACTACAGTCTTGTGATTAATGTCCTAGAAAGTTAGAGAGCATAATCCTTCTATTCACCAAAGAATAACTGGTTTACTTCCAGGAAGGTAACCCAGAGATATAGATCAGTTCCCATCTGCATTCAATGTATGTATATTTTAAAAGAAATAATTATTAAGGACTAAATTTCCTTTCAAAGGAAATTTCTCCTAATGCAGTTGCTTTTCTTTTTCAACACACTGATGTTTCAGCACCATTTTCAGTTCCAAGAATTCAACCTTTCAGTGTTCACCAGGTGTCTGGGAAGAGCATGCTTCAAGCTGAACCCCACTAGTGAAAGAGCAGCACCAACCACAGCCCAGATCCAGCTCAGCTCCCAGCTGAATGAACACCTTCCAGCAGAGGGAACTGCCCTCTCTACAGACCTATGCTGGTATTTGAGGGGGATTCATTTTGGTTTGGTTTTCAAGGCTATTCACCTAGTCCAAATAGTCCATTCAAAGCCTCAGACTGTCCCTCTTGTCTCTGATTTATCATCTTCTCCAAAACGTGCCCCATTTAATGGAAGCTGTTGATCAAAGTCTAGCACCTTTGCAGTGTTTTTCAGCTACTGCCATTAAATGCACTCTGATTTGCAGCTGCATTTTATTGTCCTGTAAGTTATTGCTTTCCCAGGTGTTTGGTCCAGGAAATGTGTTATCTAAGCACCCTACCTGTTGATAACCACAACTAAGGTGAAAAGTATGAATTATTGTAAACATATTTAAACTAAATTCAAATAATTTAGAGTAGTTCAGCATGCTTTCTATTTTCTGTTTCTTTTTATCTTCCTAAAAGTACATTGAGTCTAAAGCTTTAACACTCAGTTCTGTTCTCTCTTTAGAGTGTGATGAAAACACTGTTTTTCTTCAAGTATCTCTTGCAAGGACACCATCTTTCAAAATAAAGTTGCCAACCACTTGCTGAAGCCATACCTTGTGACTGCAAAGCAAGTCTGGCTCTTTTTACTCCTGTAAAAGTGCACTTTTACAGGAAGTCTTTCCTAACAAATTCTCTCCTCTTACATTAAGAAATGTACTCTAAGTGTCTAGGAATATAATTCAGACAGTTTTGATGTGACATTCAACTGACTTCTGGAACACATTGTGTTATGAGTAAATTTCCACAGCATGCCACACATTTCCTAGGTTTGCTTTAGATCTTTTGCCAAGATTAACAGTATTTCTTTCATGTTGCTTTCTTTACATTTATATCTATATTCCATGTTTAGCATAATGTTTCTATGTGTCTGGAGAAAGCATTAAAGAACTTTAAAATACATAATTTGTTGCTTTCTAAACACTCTGCTTCATCCATTATTACACTTTACATTTGCTTCTTTATAATTCACTCAACCTTCCCTTCTGAAAACTTCATTAACTAATAAAATGTGCTGACTTTTCACAAGCTGGGAAATACAAGATCTCCCTTATACTGATTTATCCATGAAATAAAACAATTTGAGGTAGGTCAAACAACTCACAAAAAGGGCAACCACCTCCAATTCCACACATTTTACAGAAATAACTATAAACATCTATTAACACATCACTAAAACACTGTAGCTCTCATCTCTATCCTATTAACATTTCCTGCAAGTGCTGTTGATCTATTCTTGCTGCAATTGAGCCCAAGTTTTAATTACAGACACTTATCATCCAATTTGCTATAAGTTTGATGTCTTCAAAATAGAACACACACTTTGTAACTTAATTTGCTCACAGTAACCTAGATCTCAGAGTTACAGGGATATGAGATGTATGGCACACTGACCTGGTCATCGTAACGGTAAGTAAGGAATTGTTCTCCTGTGGTATCCTCAAGAAAACTCCCCTGTGGAGAGAGTGCAAACTCAGGCAAGAAGTATGCACCTTGGGACTGTTCTGCTCTTATCTGGAAGAAATTCAGAAAGGTCATGTTACAGCTACTACAAACACAAGTCAACATTGCAAAAAGTTCTTGCATATAATTACATATATAATTGCATAGACATGTAATTGCATATAATTACAAAGACAAGACAACTTCTGGGAAACAAACAAACAAACCAAAAAAAGTGATGTATTTTCTGAGTATTTCTGGGTGGTTAGTTTGCTACAGAGGTTTAGGATGAGGAAATGCCAGATGCTTGCTTACAGGAGGGAGTCCAAAACCAAACAAGATGCCTCAACAGGAGGATCATCTATTAAACAGATACCATCTCTGACTTACCAACCATCACTGCTAAAACCCTGTGAAAACCACACTGGAAAAGCAACCCTGGGCTACATCATTTCCCTTATACACTTCACTAGACAGTTACTGGCAGCTGCAGGTAATGGGCTTTCAGTTAAATACAGTATATTTTTACAGGAAGACAAAGACATAGAATAACTCAGCTTGAAAGACATCTTGAGAGCTCATTGAACCCAGCATCTGCAAAGCAGGGTAACCTGTGGAGCCATTTCACAGTGGATTGCTTTCCTATCCTGCAGGAAGATACTACTGGAAAGAATAAATCAGAAGGAAGCAGGGTGGAAACTACACCATGTAGCTGTCCATATTAGTTCTGTATGCTACTCACAACTGGTGAAGAGCATTTGAAACCAGACTGGGAGAGGGAAAAGGGCTCATTTCAAGCCACAGAGGAGCTAATTCTGTCAGAATCAGTCAGTACCCCCAGCTGGGTTCTCTAACACATGTGTCCTTACTGGGCAACTGGCTTTTGCTTATCTGATCTATGCAGGTTAGTAATCACAACACCTGAAATGTGCCTGACACACAGCACTTGCTGGTTAAATACCCCTCTCTGCATTGCAGGTCTAAAGCATCCCAGACACATAACAAATGTACTGCACAGCCCCTTACCTCCTTATTGCTACTGCATTGTAACTCTACCCTGAGAAGCTAAATTGTTTGCACACTAGAGGAAAGAAGCAATCATCTTCTGAATGCAGAGTACTGGCTCCAGCTGGGGTGGGGGAGAATGGAAAGGGCAGGGAGATGAAAATTACCTTCCAAAAGGTTAAAACCTTTCAAGGAAGTAAACAAGGCCTGATATTGCTGGATATTTCCCAGTGAGTCCACTTAATAAATGGAGTTTAATTAACCTGTTTATTTTGTTTTGACACACACAGAGTAATTTTACTTGAAAGCTAGCAGTTGCCATCGACCAGTTTCCAGACTGTTGGCTAGAACTGTAACAAATATAAGTGCATAACCTCAGTGCCAGATAACTAGATGTTTCTAAAGTAATCCACAGTTTAACCAGTTTGTGGTGGAAAAGGCAGGCAAGACCTTCTGCAGTTTGTCTCTTGCAGTAAATTAACTTTCTGAAGCTCACAACCTATCTCATCAAAAGCAGATGACATGGCATCTGCAGCATGGCTCTGGAGAGGCTGACATGGCTTCTGCTTGCTCTGTTCTGCAGAGGCAGCTGTCAGCTGCTCAGCCTGTAAACCCCATCACTCCTGACAGCTTTAGATTAACTTACTTGTTTTAAATCAAGCAATCTTCATATAAACTAGAAAGAGCTTACAACGAACATGTCTAGACTAGGGTAAAACGTCATGCTTTAGCATGCAAGACTGAACAAGATTTTAAAGAGGATTTCTTCATCAGGCCTGCACGAGAGTAATTCATGTTCACATCATCTTAACGTGACACTGCTCTAAAGCCTCCCAGAGCAGCGGGCTCACTTCAGGCCTCAGCCAACTGACTGTAACTTTGCTGAATTAAATCATAAAATATGGAGAATAAATCTACACTTGATAACAATAGTTCCCCATAAAACAACCAAGAGAGGCCCTCAGTTGTTCTCCACGCTGAACCCAAGCTGGCTGCAGCTGATTCAAGCCCTGACATGTTAAGCACAGCCCAGACATGAGGCTGGCTGACATCATCTGGCATTTTTCCCCCTGGTTTCAATGGGCTATCGATGGATCCTATGTGAGGGAATATGGCAATGATGTCATCCTAGGATTTCACTACAGAGCTAATGGGCAAGAGATGTGTGTTCTAAGTCTCAAGTGGCCTAGGTTAAAGTGTTTCACATTCCTACCTCAGTTTCCCCACATATAAAGCACAGCTACAAGACCAGCTGATCTGTATTAATGATGTATTATAAAGTTTCATTGATACTTGTAAAATAATTTGGAAAAGAGCAGTGTTAAGTGATAGTGATTTATAGTAATATTTTTGAAAGATCTTCTTAATTTACAGTCAGAAGAGAATCCAAATTACCCCACCACACTTCTTAGATAAATGTATATATCACACTGTTGCCTCATTTCCCATAAACAAATTGTCAGTAGGATATGTAACAATCAATTTGCTTGTTTCTCATCTTTATAAGCTAAACATTTACAACAGAGTCTCTTTGGACATGCATCAATATTATGCTTTGAATATAAAAGTTGTCAATATTAGAAGCTGAAATAATTTAATAAATATGACACGAGATACTAAGGGCTTCTCTCATACATCCAATTCTCATATTAAACCCTAACAAGCAACAGGCCACTGGAGAAGCAGAAGAATGCTTGCTAGATTAAGGCAAGCAAAATCTGGCTTCCAAGCATGGAAAAATTCAATGTAAAAGATGAATGTTTTAGGAGGTTACACAGGAGGTTACAATGGAAACTGATCTGCTAACCAAGGCAATATGCACTGCTACCTACCTAGTGTAACTACAGTAAGGAAGAAAGCAGCAAAGCATTTAATTGCAAATGAAGATCTAACACACCCAGTTGTCATGACAAACTGATGCTGAAGACAAGTAATCACAGCTGATAAACAAGCCAAATCAAGGAGTTCATTTTAAAAAAATCAAAGCTTCAGGCACTGAAAGAATGCTTTTGTAGCCCAGAAAAACCATTTTCCCACTAGATATAGGTACCTTCAGATAAGCTGCAAGCGTCCAATGCACTTCCATTCATACATGCTACTGAACACAAAGCATACTGTTCCATTTAGTCTGTTTTATTCCCCACTGAGGAATCTACCAATGTTCCTTGGGAGGCTTTTATATTTCTGTGGGTACTTTTGCTTAAATGTAATTCAAACTTCAACACTCTGTGGATTTATGGTATATTTGGGATCATCTCTGAGCAGCTTAGCTAATCCACTATAAATTCATGTTTTAAAGTAAGACTGCAACCGCACATTTCAGAGATAATTATATTTCATACTAGTGTTTTAAGTCTGCTTAATGGCCAGTTTAATGTTGATAGCTTTATGTTAAACATGCCACAATACATTTAAGATTTAGAACAGACATTTTAAATCAGCTTTTTGATCTCCTTAAAAATACGAAGACAGTAGAAGCTGCTAATTTCACCAAATTAGATATAATAATAATCACTGCAGAAAATTCATTGGAATTAATGTATCAGGTAGCAAGGGAGTGGTTATTGCACTGTCATTCTGACAAAGAAGAAAATTTAGCCATTGGAAACAGATTGGTGCTTGAAAATACTTCCAGGTATCAGCTAATTAGAACATGTAACTTCTTAGAAACAAATAAATCAGGTCTTCCATGCTATATGGGGTAAGCTATGTGATTAAGGAAAACTAGCTTGATAAGCAGATAACACACTGCCAAGTGTGAAATGACACTTTTTATTCCAAAGCCTATGCTTTGAGAACAGGTTTGATCTTTGGTTGTGATTGCTTCCTCACTCACCACTCCCTGAGTGTCTTCTGTAATGGAGTCTTGAAGCAAATGAGTATCTTCTGTCCAAGCCTCTGTTTGTCAGATCTGCCTTCACTGAGAGCTGCACCTCGTTGGTTTTTACTGCTGCTTGTTGCACTGCTCCATGTACCACTTTGACTGGCACAATCCACCCAAGTAGAAATTGCTGGAATTGGGGATTTTACGTTTTATTCCATTTGGGGATTTTACATTTATGATTTATTTTATTTACAGGGATGATTACAGGAGCTTCCCAGCCAGTGCTGACAGTGGCAAGTAGAATGGCCAAGTAGGGCTGAATCTGCAGAGGAAAACAGTGTGCCCAACGCCCACACAAAGCACAGCTGAGCAAAGGGGCTTGTTTCAAATGTTCTAGTCAGTGCTATGGGCTGAGTGTCTCTTAGTGATGGAAGCACAGTAGGTGTGCTGTCAGGGCACATCATCTGCTTCAGCTTAACCCAATTAAAAATCCCTTTAGCACACTGAAACCCCCACACAATGCAAAATACTTTAACTGCTCTTTTTTCCCATTGATACCCAGGGATATTAACTATTGCCATCCAACTCACTTGTAACTATCAAACCAGATCAATCATTAAAATGTAGTTTCCCTATGACTAAAAATTACAAATATTAATAACTGGTCTTCTAAGGTACAGGTTAATTTCACCAAAGAATTTAAATGTTATTGTAATAGCAGATTTATTTTTTTTTAATGTAGTTTAGTCTACAATTCTCAGGGATCATTTTATACAAAAGTTATTACATTATTCAACCAAACCTCATAGCTACATGTCACTATTCTATTTAATCATAGTCACTGGGAGACTGGAAAGTAATTGTCCCATATTTATATATAAACAGCAGCAGCTTTAGCAAGTGAGCTTTCTGCTAATTCTGAGCTGTGAAGGTCAGGAAGATGAGAAAAGAGAGAAGGAATGTCTCAAAGAAATGACTTGAGCAGAATTAGAAATAAAACACTATTCATTCTGGTACAGAGGAATTTTTAATTTTAGAGTTTCTTGGCACCAAGAATCACATTAAGAGAAAAATAAGTACTATACTCTTACTTAATGCAAATCAGCATTACCTAAACTTAAACCAGCCATTCCCTAACTAAGCCTCATGTTCTTCCTTAAATTGGAAGCAAAAGAACAAAGCGGTTTCTGTAATGAAGACTTCAGAATTATCTGTTTTAAATGCCAAAGATGACAAAATAACACACTCTTCCTGGAACTGCCTCAGTATCTTGTCTCTAAAGAGAGGAACAGACAAAAGATAAAGGTCCAGCCACCTCAATGTGCACAACAGCACTGTCCAAATTCTGCTGAAAGACCAGCAGAGTGAAGGCATTTTGCTGCCTGCAGTTTTGTGTTCTTGGGGATTCTGCTGCTCAGGGAATTGAGAATGTTATTCTCCAAAAATCACCTTTCTAAGGGAAAAGCTGAAAAAGTGGGAAAAACAATCTGCATTCTTAATGACAAATACACATTTGATATGCATGGCAAGTACAATCATATACCAAGCTGTGTGCCTTCTGATTTAATTCAAGTGAAATATCTGTCTACTAAGCTGCTGTTGCATGTGATTTACACCCCAAGGAATTAATACACCAGCTAAGTAGCAGTTCCCTTTAATGAATTTTCAAGGACTCCACTAAAGAAATGTTAGATCATAGCACTCCAGCTTCATCACAACATGAAGTGTGTTAGCAGATGAAGTCACATCAGCAGTTCAGACCTTCAGACATCTTCAGAGCCAGCAATCCAGATGAAGACATTTCTAGTAAAACTCAGGCAAGCTTTTGTCGTGGGCAAGATTTATAAAAATGCTTCCTAATGCTAGAAGCTCTGAAATATTTAAAGGCCCTGCAAGTTAACTGAGTTTCCACAGAAGCTTGCCAGCAGCTTTTCAGCAGTTCTGGAGACCAGACCAATTATTTAATTATTAATATTGAAATAAGAGGCCAGCATTTCAAACCAGAATTAAACTAGAAACATCATGTCTACTGAAAAAAAAAATAAAAAAGGAGTCAGCAAAGAGTGCTTGATGAAAGCCAAGCACTTCTTCAAAGGACCTTGAAACACTGAACATGACTGTACTGCTTGAGTACTGTCTGCTATTGAAAACTGAATTTGAGCTGTAACTACAATCATATTCACAACTGCAGGAAAGCAACTGCCTACATCATCTCTCTGCTCAAACCAAGCTCATCTTGTGCCCATTCAAGCACAAATCATTCCACTGATCTGAAGTTGCTTAAGAAGATGTCATCAAAACAATAGTGCCCAGTCTAAACCTTTCTTCACGTGTAACTTAAATCCAACACTGAACACAAGAAGCATGATGGAGATAATTTTTTAAAGATACTATTTTTCAGTCTTCTCTAAATTTCTACCTTTTTTTTTTTCTTATTTAAATGTAAATACATTTTCCTTTGTATAGCTTGTGGTGCAGACTGAGATCAACACAATTTTGAAAATCTTTTTCTGTACCTCCGAAAATTTATACTAGAGATGAAGCATTTGGATATTTATCAACATCTACTTATGTTTTCTCTTGCTATGGTCTGCCTAAAAGATTAACCTTTTCACTTGAAGACTGCAGTAGTGTTTAGCCAAAAACTCAGTTTCAAAACCTATCTTAAATTCTGTTTCATGTTTCCAAGAGAAATATAAATCTTGGAGTTCTCCTTTCAAAAGAACAAAGCTGCTTCTGAACTCTGTGTTAGACTCTGCCTCCTTCCCAAAGGCCTGATCTGATGTTCCTAATACTGGTTTTTAAATGAGCTGCACTGGCAGACTGCAGTTGCTCCCAGTGATGTCATTGGTGACATTCCCACCACCATCCTTACAGACCCAAGGCACAAACACCTCTGCATGAGGACAACAGCCCCTGCACTATCCCCCTGTTAGGACAGGGAATAGCACACTCAATGCTCTCTAGCTTTGCATAAACAAAAGCCAAGGTGAAAAATACATCTCTCAGACAAGACAAGCCTAGAGCAGTTCCAGTTACTGTCAGAAACTGTGGATCAGGTGCTGCTTTCAAAATATGCAATGCCCAGTTCTTTCCCCAAGTCTTCAGTTTAGCCTTGGGGGAATGGGCACAAAAATACTTAGAGCCCACATAAAAGCAATTGTATTGCTTATGGCTAGAACAGGTACTATAAAATCTGTGTATTACCACTGAGATGAGAGTTTCACACAGTGTATAAGGCTCTAAGAGGGAGAGAAAGAGCTTGCAAAGATACAGATTTACCAGTAGGAAAAGAAACTAGATAAAAGAAATGACATTTTAATCCCTGCACTATGATTTCCTGCTACAGTGGTGATACTACTTACACTCCCAGCATAGTGCGGTATCTACTTTCCTTCTCCTCACAGATGCTGAGAAGCTGCATTAAGTATGCCAGTGACTTGAAAGGCTGGATGAAGTTGGCAGTATGGGGAGCAGGGACTGTATCTGATGCTTGGAGCAAAATGAATTCATTTTTTAACTATCTCCTGCATATTTTTCTGTTTCTTTACATGTTTATGTGTTTTATATAAAGGTTTTGCCAATGTACAAATGCTTAAGCAAAGCACTGCCTTCTGAGAATGTGGAATTCTGGTAACAGCTTTGAGTGGTGCAGGAATATTCTACCTGCATGTTCACTGAGGCTTGGTTGTTTGGGGGCATGAAGTTGCTCCAAAATCCTATTGCTTGAGGGATATTTTCACCTTTTTTTTGAAGATTGTTTTACTAAAATCCTCATGATGAACTCTCCTTTGTGCCTAAAGCAGTCACAGAATCACAGCATGTCAGGGGTTGGAAGGGAGCTAGAAGACCATCTAGTCCAATACCCCTGCCTGAGCAGGGGCACCTAGACCAAGTCACCCAGGAACAGATCCAGGGGGGGCTGGAATGTCTCCAGAGGAGACTCCACAACCTCCCTGGGCAGCCCCTGCCGGGCTCTGACACACTCACTGGGAAAGTCAAAGGGAAGGAGTATCTTGTTAAAAATATTCTGCAAGTTAGACAGAAAATGCTCTTTCATTAAAACCTTTTCATGCAAGGAAGACAGACAGAGGTGAAGATGATGGGTTTTTATCCCTTCTTTCACCATATTTCAAAAAGCCTCTTTTTATTCTTTATTTAGTAACCTACTAATTGCTAACATTGTCATAAATCAAGTCCTTTTGAGCATTACTGGAGCATGTTCTCATGGAATTCTACTAATCCCTTATTCACTGAAAGTTTCCAAGGGAGTCCCTATCTCCACAGAAAAAAAAAAAGAAAAGCTAAAAAATTACTGTCAGCATCCTTAGACTTGCAAGGGCAACATCATCCTTTTCTAATCAATTACTTCATTCTCATCCCCTTCTCCAGTATCCAGACTGGGCTCTAATAATACAAAGAAAACGTACAAGGAAAGTGTGCATGCTCCCATGTAACCAAGAGTGGCATTTGAGCAGGACTAACTTAAAAAGCCAGAATTTGGGACAGCTGAAACTTCAGGGCACCATTCTGTAAGGAATTCTGCAGAGCACACGCCCCGTTCTTTTCATCTGGCCACAGTTAGAAGCCCACACTGATGTGCCTGCAGGATTCAGGATTTAAGGACCAACCCACCTACATGCAGGTTTCAACACAAGGAAGCCAGTAGAGGTGGCCAGCAATTCCCATGGAAATATGGGAGCAAAGTGGAACCCTGCATGTTGTTGGGTGCTGCAAAAAAACTACTGTTAGGCACATCAGATAAACAGGCTAAGGATGAAAGTAGGATATACAAGATTTTACACCACCCTTAGTTCCTATACAGAGTTAGAAAATCCATGTAGCTGTTATATCCTACAGTATTCTCATATTATTCATCAAGAGATCTCATATGACTCCAAGTTGTCATTATCCTCATTTTACAATGGCTGGTCTCAGGAGAGTCTGGCTAAGAATGACATGGGACTCCTGACTCAGATTTTCCCCATTCTTTTTAATTTAAATTATAACATTAATGTTATTAATGTTATGTTATGTTAGTGTGATTATTTGTATTTAATTTCCTTTTGAGTTTTTTCTTTAATAGTGATATAATTTGAACTGACATAGTAACATGCTTTTCATATACTTCAGCTGAAATTGTGCCTAAGGGCAGTGAAATTCTCAGCCATAAGCTGTGTAAAGAAAAAAGCTCTGGTGCTCAGAAGCCAAACACCTGCTAGAACTAGTGGCAGATCCATATTTTTAAGAGAATTCCTGTTGCATAATGAAAACACAAAGAAGGGAAACGTGTGGGGCAATGGAACAGTATTAAACCCACAGCACTTGGGGAGAAAAAAAAATAAAAAACCTAAACCACTGTATATTTCACAGCTAAATACTGAAGATCTTGACATTGTTCACCAGTGCAGTTCTAAACAGAGACTGTCGTGTGAGAGGGGCAGAACAGCAGCTCTCAGTGCAGAGCATTGCCATGCTTTTCATTGCTAATGACAGAGAATTTTCTCCCTGCCCTCAGACTCTGTACATCTGCTTCCGATTCAGGTGGCAGGGGAAAACTGGCAGATATTGAGTGCCAGCAAAGCCTGCCCTAGCACTAGTATTTTTTTCTTCACTGCATTCTGTTTATGCAATGTTGTCATCAGCGAGGGCATGGTGTTTATCATGCACTGAGCAGGTAGATTAAATGTTTGGAATTGCTCTGCTACTGTAAATAATTGCAAACAGAAATGGACGTGAGAACAGGCAAACCCTCAGCCACCAACCACCAGAATAATTGCTCAGTAAAAAAAAAAAATACATCTTTAGTATTTTCTTACTATTTTGGAGATCAAATACCCCAGCACTCAAGTAGGAGAACCACAAGAGCTGCAACTAAGCAACTTTGACAGATTAGGAAGATAGAAGCTTTCTGGCAATCAACAACTATCATAACAAAACTGCTCAAAAATGAAACCCTCAGAGCCCTATAAATATCATATAAACAGTAACATGAAGAATAAGGTGGCAAGGTTCCTCTTAAGAGACAAGTCCAATCAGTTTACTGTAGGATACATACATACCCCTCTAAAATAAAGAATATACTTATGTCATTCATCCACACAAAGCTATACTAAAATAGCTCAAACTAACACAAGATGCAAGAACAATCTTTATTGATCAGTGGTGTTTGCTGAGCCACCTTCAGGGCCTGCCACAAAGAATAAATACACAGAGATAAGGCTGGGTAAAGGCTTGTGCATGTACAGATTAACAGAGCAAAATGGCTCCAGTGAATGGAGAACTGACCCTGGTGGTGCCAGGACTGCTTTGCCACACACCACAGGCACCAACACCACCTGACACAGGCCACAGAACTGGGCAAGGAAATCTCTGTGACATGGTTACCACTTTGAAAATAGGAATCACTTTCTGAAAACGCTCAGTCACTTTAGATTGTTATCAAGGAAAAAGGAATATACCCAATATACATACATTATTTCCACAGGTAATTACCTTCATTGCTAAAATTCTGAGCATTTTTTTCTGATCTAGTCCAGTGGATGCTCTTGTATGGGTTGCTTTGTGGGTTTTTTTGGTGCTATATTACACTGTCCTTTATTTTCTCCCTTTTCCATAAACAAGATGAGAAACGTGGTGTGTGGTGGCCTAATAGGACCCACAAATGACCAAACTACACACACACACACACACACACACACACACACACACACACACACACACACACACACACACACACACTCCTGGTCCTGCTGTTTCATGGGATGGGAGAGTCTGGGCTAACCCTGCTCTTTACCCAACCTTTGTGGTACCATCTTGTCAACTGGTCTTCAAAGGGGGACCAGGGTTGGGGAGCATCCCAAAATTCTAGTTCCAAAGCCAGATCACCCTGAATAAGAGTATAAATCATCAAAACAGTTCTCCTCCCTGTTCCTTCTAGCTGATGAATCCTTTCTCACCTGAAAGAAATTAGACTGGAGAAAATGCCACAGCCAGATGTGCAGTCTCAGGCTAGCTTATGATTTACAACAGCTCAGCACATGAATGTGTCTAACACATGGGGAGGAAAATGTGATTTTTCCACCACTTCTGATAATTTTAGTGATATTAACCCAGTTCTACTCTTCTTTCTCCACTGCAATAAGTCCTTTTGCAGGGTTTATGGACTGAGCAGCCTCGCAGATCGACAAAGTCAGGCACATTTTCCCAACAAGGAAGCAGTTAAATGGTCATGGCTCTGCTGCAGGAATGTTGGTTTAAGGCTATTAATAAGGCACATGAGGTGAATGCCTTTCAGCCAAGCACCCTCCACATGTGCACACCTGTTTCAGCAGGATTTTAAAGAGAAATTCCCGAAAGAAGCTGTTCACAGCACGCAGTCCAAGTCTCAAATGCATTTTTGCAAATACTCCAGAGCTTTTAAGCTTTTGGTGCTTTGCTGGTGTCAGGAATATCACTACACCAACCTCCAGGTAAAGCATTGCCACTTCCCAGGAAGCTAGTTTTTCCCTAAGACATTATCTTTTGTCTTCCTTCCATCTGCCTTCCACCACTTTGAGATTATTGTCACTGACTTACAGTATCTTGATCATTTCCATCTGATCTGCTATTGAAATGCTTTCCCTGACCCAAACCCTCTGCTTAAACACTGCAACTCCCTTCTCCAAGCATGCATCCACAGTTACATATTTAATTTATTCTCATTTCAATCTCAGCTTAACTACTCCCTCAGTTCAGTGATGCCAGTCTTGATACCTTTGATCCATTCATTTTCTCATTTCCTCTTAATTTTTGGGGGGGAGAGAGGCTGGTTGTTCTCCAAGTGCACTTTGCCTTTGTCTCTTGCCAGTGAAAGCATCTCAAGCGGGGCAAGGTTTTAACTGTGTGTTGTGCTGAGTCGAACCAGACACACTGTCCAGCACTAACAAAGGAAATGCTGCCTAGAAAAGGGTCTGTAATTCTGTAAGCAACAAGCAAACTGTGTAACAAAAGAATCAGAAACACCCCCAAAAGCATGATGTCTCCAGAAAAGATCAATTATTAAAGAGAACCTACCACTAATCTGAAGATTGTCCCTTTCCTGGTCACAGCTCATCTGCCAGCATTAGCTGACAGCATTTCACATGTGCTCTTACTGAGAAACCACTACTTAGATAACGATGCTTTAGCAGTAAAAACCAGAGCAATTAAAAGCTCATGTGACAGGCACTGCAGGCATCTGTTCCCTGACAATTGTTAAGACTAATGGTCATTAATTTAATGACTCATTTTTGTTCTCCTCCATGCTGTGTACAGTAATGCTGGAGGACTGATACAGTGAAGGGGAAAGGGCTCTTACTGAGGTGAGAAAAGATAAACACAGGATCTGCTGCTGGAAAGAATGAAGTAAATCCTCTGAATGAACTAGAATTGATGAAATGTTAAAAGACACAGCTGAGTAAGTCAGACTTCATAAAATGAAAATAGCAATTGACAATTCAGAACAGGATGCCTGCTCTAATTAGGGTAGTTTCAACACTACAGTTTTATTACCCATCTTCCATGACCAGCAAAGAAAGTTCATTATGCACTTTTAAAATGACCCAGATGATTACGGAGACAATTCAATGAACATGACAACAGAAAAAAAAGATGAAATATGGACAACACTGAAGAACATCTGTAACTCAAAGGAAAGAGAACGTTTAGCATTTTGGAATTATTTAATAGGGAGTCATATTTTTTTAATCTAAATTTTCTTTTAAAATATTTTAAGCACCAAGTGTCTTCACTGTGACTGATCCCACTAACACACCATTTTTAACCCTCTAAGGCTTATATTTCCAACACAACCAGTAGCAAGCAGCAGTGATTAGAAGAGGTATCAGAGCAGAAACGTTGAAAGATAAGCCATGTGATTATAAGGTTAGTCACTCATCTTGTATTCTCATTCCAAGAGCTGAAGCTGAGTGAATTGCTTCCCTGTGTGTGCATTACTCTGGGAACTTGGCCCCCGCAGCCCCAGTGCAGGGTCTGCCAGCACATACCACCTGCACACACAGGGAACGGAAGACCTTCCTGTGGAGGAACCTCTTCCCATCCCGCGTGGGTGTAGGGGAGCAGCTGTGGTGTGCAGTGGATAGCTCCCAGGACACAGGAGCTCAGCCCAGCCATAAGTCATGCAGAGCTTCCCCATCCCCATTATCTTTCTAGGGGAAATGGAACAATCGTTTCACTCCTTCCGAGCGGCGCACGGGAGTCTGCTGGCAGGGCAGATGGCTGGAGGAGAAGCTCTCCTGTTTCCTTCTCTTTCCTAACAGTTTGGAGACTCTACTGCAGGGGGTGGTGACTTTTCAGTTTGTACACAGCTACTGGCATTTCACTGGATCTACCAGCACCTAAAAATTAGAGGTGGCTGAACGCTGAGTGTGAAAGCTCCTGAAAAGCCCCCCTACCTTCAGCAGCCCAGGAGAGGTTGGGGAGAGACTGACATTGCTGCTGCTGGTACAATCTAATCTTACTTGTCTTGCATGCAAAATGAACAACTGGTTGTGACAGACCACTTAGAGACAGGTCATTTGGCCTCCTTCAGCAGAGTGGAAAACAGAGCTATTTTCTCAGAAGCAGGGCAGCTACTAAGGAGCAGCTTTTCAAAAGCAGCTTTTCTGCACTGAATTCTGAAAGAGCACACATGCTCTTGGTTTGTCCACTTGACCTTGTCTTTTGAAAAGCTGTCCTGCCTCTTGTAGGACAAGGGATAATCTGCTCACTGCTTTTAAAACCAGCAAGGGGAAATGCAGTTTCCAATACATGCCTGATTTCTAAGCAACGGTGCAAAATCACCTTCTCTTGTGTATCCCACAGCTTCTTTTTTACCACTACCCTGTGAGCGTAAGGTTAAACAGAATTCTTGACAGCATGGTTTAATTTTAAGGATTTACAAAAAGGCACTATTCCTACAGAATATTTTTCAACTACTCCTGAGCACTTTTGGATGGATCTGTGGCAATAACCTCCCCTGAATTTTCTTATCCGCAGTCAGCTCTTAGTTTGCCAGTACAAGCTAATGTGAGCAAGGAGGCCAACCCTAACAGTCCAATATCTAAAGCTTTAGCATGGTTCCAGATTCTCATATGTTTGTCTTTAGCATTCTAAGACTTTTCAAAATACAGACTGGATCCAAGAACAATGGACTGTGCAAAGGCAGGGAAATAAATTCATCCGCCCATTTAATTGCTGAGGATTCCTTCTGCTCTCTCCATCCCTGACTTCCCAGAGCGAAGACACCACGACACTAGAAATACTGAGGCTAGAACCTACCCTGTCTACTGAATTTACAGCCAGTGCTGTGAAATACTGTGCTCTCTCTGATACAATCTACTCTTGCCCTGCATAATTACACGTCTCTTGACAATCTCCACTGCTTTACAAGCTGTAAACAGTAAGACAGTCTCACACAGGCAAGCCATCCTGAAGTGCACTGTGGCAGTAATTCTATTTTCATTTGCACTTTTTACAGGCTTGGCTTCCTCTCCACTCCATACAGAATAAAATGTTATTATATGAAGCCTAAACAGCACCCATTTTAAATAACAAGACCCAAGGATAAATCTTAACCTGTGTATTTCTCTGCAAGCTTGGCAGTACTTGGAATTATCAGTCCAGAACATCTCTATTTCAGAGCCTGGTCTTCTTCGCCAAGAAAGATGTTCTTTTATCCTGATTGCAGTGAAAAAAGCCAACTTGCTGGCCTGACTCAGGCTGTAATCATTCTATGCCTTTATACAAGGTTATTATAGTTCCTGGTAGAAAGGCTGAAGGAAATCCTCCACATCCACACAAGGTCTGAAGTTTGTTGCCCTCTTGCAGAAAACCCCCCATAAGTGACTGGCTGAGATTTGTCCCTTCCCTGGATGCTTTTTCTCAGACTGAAGATGATGAATGCAGCAATTTCCCTGTCCTACACCAGCTTTACTAACAGAGAAAGAGGCTGACTGCTAACTGTTCCATCAAAGAATACAACCAAATTCTCAGAGAAGCCTGATTAATTAAATAAAATCCTCAAAGAAGCAACTACACACTTTTAAAGGAAATATGGGATAATAATAAAGCCTCCAAGTCAAAATGCCTATGCCAAGAGGATTTCATACAGCCTCTGAATCTCTAGATAAACCAAAACTATTAATTCCTGCCATTTCCAAACACAGAATCATTCCAAATTGCCTAAAAGCCACAAGAATCCAAACCAATCAACAGCATTTCACAGATTAATCAAATGCCTCATGCAGATTGAGAAAACACAGGGCTGAGCTGCCCTCCTGGTTTTGCTCCTTCAGCATCAAGCAAAAACCTGATACCTATTCCAAATGAATCTATTCCACATAATACTGCTTCCTGGGAGGCTGAGGGCTGGAGACACAGGAAAGGGAGAACCTTCTTCCAGTTCTTCACAAGGTATAAAAGTTACACACAAAAAAAAAATAATCCAGTAATATACCAGGAAACCTTGCACTTAAATCCTCAAGTCTACTGTGAGTGGACAAATAGAAAAACAAAGCAACCCACTTAAATAAATATTCCACCTACTAGTACTCATTTTTCTCCTCTCGTGTGTATGAAAACACCAATTTGTACTGCTTTCAGAGTAATATTCAGGGAACAAAGGAAGTTATGTACAGCACATTTTAAACAGTCAAAATACAAAAACCAAATTCAACTTCAGTTGAGAAAATTTTTGAAGAAATCAAAGTTAATAAACCCTTCTCTGTAAATGTCTTCTTATAATTTCCTTTACTTAAAGATAACAACATATTGGATTTAAGTTCATACACAAAATATCAAATGCCTTTTTTTTTTTACAGAGGATCTATTCATAGCAGCTTGTATTGGAAACATATGCAGCAAATTATACTATTAAACACTTAATCCTAATAAAGATTAAATTTCACCCCAACAATAAAGCTTGCACAAATCTTGCTCTACTTGAAATAGGATTCTAGAAATAACCAATAAAAGTCATAGGCAGCTATCAGGAAAATTACTAATTTAACATTTGAGATGTAAAGTTAGCTGTTTACATTGAAATGGTTTGATTAAATATTAAGAATAATTCTATTTTTTTTTCAATTAGTAAATAAAAAAATATATAAACCTTTACAAGACATAGGAAAATGGATAGGTGAGAGCCCTGTGAGCCAGATTACCCACCTCAGAAAAAGAAAAGCTCTTACATGTGCCCCATAACAGCCATGGATGGCCTGATCCCACTGAGCCCTTTGCCACTGCAGCACCCTGCAGCAGAGCCGAGCACTGCACTGACCCTCATGCACACCCAGAGAAAGACAAGCAACTGCTGCAGCAAGAGCTGGTGCTAACACCTCAGCAGCAGTACAGCCCTGCAGAGGGGCATAGATGTAGATCAGCCACACTAGCACTTGAAATGCTGAACAGAACTCAAGTATCAATGAACAGAACTAAAAAAGTCCTGATGCAAATGCTTCCACCAAGAGCAGTAAGTGTCTGCAAGCAGGATCCACTGGAATCAGGCGTGTTCTACCAATCTGAATTTTATTTCAAGTACTCCATATATTATGTCTGACTTAGCTGATGTTAATTATGCAGCTCTGAAGAGCATTTTCTTCTAATCTACTTCATTGAAAGAGCCAAAGGCAAGATAAATCAGACAAGCAGGTCCTCATTTAACGAGCCCAATTACAGCCCTGCAAGCCCCAGTTCAAGCCCAGCATCCCCCAACATGAAACACCATTCCTCATTTTTCTTCACCATGTTCTCATTTAGCTGTGCAATAAGATCTTATTGTGTCTACTTGCTCAGCTGAAAATAACACCGGGCAAATCACTGTAGATTGTTCTTCCACAGCAGCCCTGTAACTCAGACACAAAGAAGAGTCCATCAGGGACCTGCAGCTAGCACTTAATTCAGACTAAAAAGCTGAAGACAATCAGTTAGCCTGAGACTGTTAGTGCAATTACATGCACTATAATTGCACATATTTCCATATAGCACACATATAGGAATAAAGTCTGACACCTCAGCAGTGAATCCAGGCACTTAACATTGCACACAACCCCCTAACGGGTGAAATACCTATTTTTTAAGTGTGTTAAATGGTTCTTTTGAAAATATCATGCTAGTTTTTCACAGAGACACACATGTTGACAGGTACTAGGTACTTTTGATTTAACTTAAAGATGCAGATGTAATTGCTCAGAATACTATAGAAGTCTAACCCTTTCAACACAACAATAGACACTGAAAAAGTCACCAAGAATTTGGGTCCATCACGATGACAGGTTAATGGAACTGGATGTGTATCAGTTGGAGAATCACATCATTATACAAATTAAGCTGCCTAAGTATCAGGGAATAATTTCATTAAGAGGTTCTGAGTGGTCTGATCTGGAGAAGAGTTGGGGAAGAACTAGCAGGTGCAAGGATGTTGTACCAGAAAACTCCTCTCAGGAGACTGGCTAGAGCTGATGACATGGGAAACTTGGGCTGCCAACTATCTACAGAGTACATAACCCTGAAACTCTGGGAAAATGAGTAGGATTACCAAGGCTGGAGAGAGAGAGGCCAGCCCATCATTAAAAGATAATCTAGGAGAGTGTTGCCAGTTGTATCTGGACAATGGATCTCGAGATGAAGGGCCAGTACCACTTCAGTGCTGCTGGTCTGTGCTCTTCCCAGCTCCCTTCTTTCACAGGCCCATCTGGAGCTAAGAAAGCACATCAGGGAAGATTTCCCACACAGGGTTGGTTTTGTGCAGCCAGCTCTGTCTTCCCCACAACTCAATGCAGCTTTTCTTGAGTAGCTGCTTAGAACTCAGTGTCCTTACTCTCAGAGTAGGGAGTTCTTCAACAGAGTAAGGCAATGTTGAGTGGAAATAGTGGAATCTAAAGGTATTGACTATAGTGATCCAGACAAATACATTACTGGTTAATATCTGGATAATTCATTTGCATTTTGTGCCAAAGGAATCTCTTGCTTCACGAGTTAAATTTTATTCATAGCTGAAGCCTACGTTGAAAATAAGACTGGGCTATTATGGAGGCAAAGACACATAAAAATTGAAAACTCCCTTTGAAACACATGCTTTCCAGTAAGAGCAGCTAGCAAAATGCAAAACACGGTCAACATTCCAACACCATGATGTCAATTTTCATATGCACAGACAAAATGCTACATGTAGAAATCAACTATCTTCCTTCCTCATGGTATGCTTGTGTTTTCCTTTTTTTCATTAGCAGAACTGCACTCTGCAGTAGAGAGTGCAACCCCTTAAAAGGTTCAAAGAGATCTTCTGAATATAGTAAATCAGGCAAAAAGGATTTTTAAAAAGAGCATTTTCACATCCTGCTTAAGTTCTCCTGAAAAATAGAGTATATGCTCCAAGGACTGGTTTTGATGTTTCCCTCTGCAGTAGTATGGAGAAATTCCTGCCAACAGGGATGGTCTGGAACACCTGATAAAATGGTCTTCCATGACACACAATAAAAAAGTGACATGTAAAAATGGAAATCACTACAAATTTTGCAAGGTTTATAAGCACCAGGCAAATTATCTTTTTTTATTATCTCTGGTTTTTTTTCCAGAGGGATAAATACAGCCAGTTCTCAGGAAAACAAACAGCTGCAGACACAGCTTTAACTGCCATCTGTCCTTAGCAGATACATGAAGAAGAGATGAAATGATTCACAGCACCCAACAGGAAATATGATCACCAACTAGTTAGCACTAATTAAATTCAGCCTCAGACTGTTTCCTATGGGCAAGGCTTGCACAAGACAATCTCTCTCTGCCCACGTCTCAGGCAGACTTCACTGCACTGCTCCTCTGGTGCAGAACGTTGGACTGTTGGAGTAGAAAGCCTCAGTTTTACAGAATAAAGTCTCACTTGTGGCACAGCAACCTAATGAAATCCACAGGGTTCCCCAGCCTGCTCTTTTTCAGGACTGAGGTCTAGGTTCAGAGTCCTGATACTACCACTGAACTTCTGGCAGAGAGGGGATGATTGGACACTCCTGCAGTACAGCTGAAGAGGACAAGGTGTTTTCTTCAGTGCTCAGGACTGGCCATAACATTTGAAATAATAGCAGAGGAAGTCTACAATTCCTACATCTTCCCCCTTTCTAAATAGTGGCTTCCATGTGACATATGACAGATGGCTCACAGAGGTCTAAATTCAGCAAGAAAAATAAGCAATTATAAACAAATAAATCACTAAGGACATAATTCAAGCAAGTTCAAAAGATCAGAACAAGACCCACATGTTGTGTTATCCCAGCTAAGGCTCTTCTCAAGATGGTTATCTACAGGAAGACATTTTCTCCAAGGAAAGCTGAGTGTTCCCAGTACATCTCTGTTGCTTTCAGAGAAACCATGCAAGTTTGTCAGGGTTTTTTTAAGCTACAATTCAGCTCATAAATAAAAATTAAAAATATACAGAAAATGTCCCCTTTCAAAGTAGCACTGCTGTTTAAGACTAGGTAAAGATTTAAAAGCCTGCAAGTTAAGAACAGGTGATGCTAGCAGGATATTTGAAAGTCCCACGAGACCTGCAACATTAAGTAAAATGTATTTGCCTACTGATCTAATTGCTTACTAATTTTCAAATCTATTCCCACTGGATAAGTAATGGCATTTTAAGCCTGGCTCCTGGCATTAAAAATACATTTATAGTTTCTCCTTAGCAGAAGATAAACAGCTGCATGGTAAAAAACCCATACATTAAGATGGCATTCTGGAGCTTTTCTTATAGTTTAAACCTACCTATTGTGTTCTAAATTTAAATGAAAGAGGTAGGAAGAGGAAATGGGAAAAACATTCAGGTACACAGTTTCACACTGGGGTAAAGGCAAAAGCTCACTCATGCAGGGAAAATGTCTGGAATATGTGTGTCCTACAGAAGGACTGACCACAGTGGAAGTGGAACTTAAGCCAAGCCTTATTTAGTAAAATATCAGAAGCCATTTATCTATCTCGCTCAAAGAAATATTAGTGTTTAAAAACAAGAAACTACTCCAGCAATTAACTATGATGACCCAAATTTCATGCAGACTTTAAAAATCTTTCCACCTGTGTAGGTTTTGAGCAAGTGTTTGTGCATCCAGGACAGGCCTCCAGATACACCTGGAGCTTGAAGAATATAGTTCATTGTTAGTTTAAGTAATGAGTCATAAATGGCACCACGTCTAGGACTGGTTCCAATTTCCAGTCCAACACTATTCAAGTACAGCCCCAAGGAACAGCAACATGGCCAAAGAACAAGTGAACTGGTTCAGAGGATGGATCTAGCTCATCAGCTTCCAGCAGCAGCCACAACTGGACACCCAAAGAGCATGCCCAGAGCAAGGATGTACAAACACTTCCCTGGAATACTTTTCTGGACTCACCTACTCTTCTCAGCCTGCTGGGGTTTGTCTGTATAGCAGTACACAGTGGATGTTGCCACCCAGCAAAAGGATGATACTCTCTGCTTCATTTTACACCTTCCCCTCACAGCATTTTCTACCATTCAACATGCTCTGCTAACTGCTAGCAAGCTCTGGGCTGGCTGTTCCATGTAAAGACTTCACTGAGAATCACTGGACTAGAGGAAAAGTGTAATTGTTAGTCACATAAATCACATTATAGTCATATAAATGAAGTTATAACATCAGACCACCAAAACAAACACACACCACCAAACAGAGCCTGTTCAAGCTGTAAAACCCCTGGCACAGCCTCCAGCATATACAACACAGAATCCTAGAATCATTTCGATTGGAAAAGACCTTTAGGATCATGGAGTCCAACCATTAATCTCTCCAGTGATTGATGCATCTTCTGCTCTAACAAAAGCATTGATGAGATCAGCTGAAAGAATCAGTGATATGTTGGATGTACCTGACAGTTTCCAACTAGAGCATCATCTACCAAGCAGCCAGTACTCAAGACACTACTATGCTATTGGTTTTTTTCAGCCAGCATCCATGTCAGTCAACCAGGGAACAGTTTAAAACTATTTGGAGACTCGAGAAAATAAAACACTAAATGAGTAATGAGACCTTGAAAACATATAATAAAAGGAGGCTCTCAAGAGAGGAAGCCAAGTCATATTTGAGCATATTTCAATTGTTATACATCTGCAGAGCACTGGGCTTGCTCAGCCTCTTGCTTCCACACCACTGCTGCAGTAACAAGAGGCTGTAGTAGCTGGGAAATCAAGGAAAACTCCCATCTGAAGAGGCAGATCTGAATGTATCAGAACCAGAACCTGCATTGTCCTTTCACACCTCTCTGTGCCAGCAGATGGCCTGCAGCAGACACATCTACCAGCAGGGAAATTGGAAAAAAAAAACCACCAGAGGATTTTTTTAAATTATTATTATAATTATTATTATTATTAAAACTAGTTAATTTCTTGCTGAATCAGCCAGCTGGTAATAAATGCAGTCCCTGCAACTTCTGCAAGGTGCAGGCTAGGAAACATTTATTGCCAAGCAGAGCTTGAAAGAACTGTCTCTTACTCTTCAGTCTGTGGCAGGGCAGGTGTGCCCATGTCATCTGTGGTACTATAAGGTGACAGATCAGTTAAAACTCTCTTTTTTATGTCTCTTTTTCCTATGGAGTGAACCTCTACAGGTCCTTTCACATCCACACAGCAGAAACGATCCCCTGTTCTGCTTGCACACACTGACAAGAGACTGTATCCTATAAATTTTAAGCAGCCTCCACTTTTGGCAAAGCACCTGATGACAGAACAAAACCATTACATGGGTAGAGAAATGCATGTTTCCACATAGAAACAAATGCTCCACTTAATGCTACGAAACAGCATCATTAGCCAGTTGGACCTCCCACCATGGCACGAATGACAACAGTTAGCACACAACAACAGCCTGGTAATTGCAATCCTAAATGCATTTTTCATCCTGTTGCACAATTCAGAGGAGCTGACTTGCATTCCCGGTGTTTCTAGTGCATCCAGAAGCATGACAAACTGACAATTCTTGGAAACCACATTTCTCAAAACAGACTGAGAATCCTGTTTTCATTTTCTTTCCATAATGATGTTAAATCTAATAAATATAAAATTAGAAACAGAAATAACATTGTTCCTAAACAATTTATGTAATATGCTGTCTGGAAGGGATATATTAGGTCAAGTTCTCAAAAACCTGTCTCCCCTGCACAAACATGTGATGCTGCACTTGCACTTCTCAAGCAGTACCAAATACCTACACACACAGGTACTAGAATTTGCACATCAGAAGCCTTTTCTCTCCAAAGAGTTTTAGGGGTGAAAGTTTTGGGTTAATCAGCTGAATATGATGACAAATGCTTAGCCAGACTTTTGGAAGTGCTTAAGGCACCCAATGAGGGTTTCCCATTGGATGAATTTCAATTCACCTTGTTGTTTTGAAAAATCCAGCTAAGCACAAACACAGCCAAGTCCTGAACAGTATTTGTGTTCAGCTTATGGCTCTGTCTCACTGAAAGCCATCAGAAATGCTCTGCATCACACAACCCTTTAGCAAATGCTGCTCTATCTGCATTAAGTTTAGCACCCTGCATAGCTGACAGTCCTCAGAAAGTGAGTTCATAGCCCTGCACACCCTCCTGGGAGCTGGAGTGAGGCCACTTTGAAAATAGGACCCTTAAATTCAAGAGCACTTGACACCCTACAGACTCAAGAAAAGTTCTCATCTTATGGGGAAATTATGCATGCTTTCAAAACCTGCAGGAATTATTCATCTCTCCTGACAACACTGAGTGCAGAGAGCATATCAGGGCTATGCAGCTCCTGTGTGAGGTCTTGGCTGTCTCTCCAGAGTTGCCATGGTTGTAGCCCAGGTCCTTCCTGGAATGTGGCACTCACTAGCAAACTGTACTTCAAAAACAAGCCCATCCTTTCACCACGCACAAGCTCTCTCTGCTTTAGAGAGTCTGCATAATAAGAATTACACTGGAGTTGTTCAAGCAAGACTGTGTTGGACTGCACATGGCCACAAGAGTTTGTCATCAGTGTTATCAGCTGGATAAAATCCTAACAACACTCTAGCTTTCTAGCTGCACACTCTAACACCCACAGATTTCTTCCATACAACACAAGGATAGAGGCACAATTATCAGTGTGCTCCTTCTATTACTGACATTACTGTCTTTTACTACTTCATTGCAAATCATATTATATTGGTGTTTACTTTAACCCCAGCTCCTGGATTCAGGTGACCATGCAGAACAGGAAAGATTCAAGCCTGAACATCATAGACATAAATGTGAACCCTAGAGACTCTAGAAGTAAAAGCAAATGAACAGAACTCTGATTTTTAAAAAGACATTCTTTTGAAGCAAAACTCAGTATATTGGATGGCCAAATGATGATTTCCGAATGCATAGGAAAAGGGTTTACTATCAGTACAATCAATCACATACATTTTCTGTGGTGCAAAGGCAGGAATGGAATTTGGTGCACTGTGCAAAACTGCCTCCTCAGGGCCATTTATGCCCCAATTTGGTAAGGAATATGAAAGATCCAGCTGCACCAAGCAGCCCTGAAAGAGTAATTACCAATGACTAAGTGTTCAAATGGTCATCAACCAGAGTTGACTTAAAGGTTCAGTGTATTTTAAAAAACAGTCATACACACTTTGTGTCTGAAGTCACAAGACAGATTCATCAAAATTTTTCTGGCAATTCAAAGCTTTTGGATTGTAAATTGGGGGTAATAGCAGTTCAGATCCTATGAGCACTGGCTGAGCAATCATTATTAGTCATAAATTCAAAGCAAGCTCAGGAAGTTACATGAGTTTTCTGGTAATGCTGATGCTGAGTTACAATCTTGTCTATAACAATGAACATTTGAAGTCAGAAGACTTCTAGAGAGTCTCAAAAGTGTTATTTGTCTATAGCAGAGGCATTTCAATCTTCAAACTAAGAATAAAACCACAGGCCTGTGGAGGCTGATGGCAAAACTCCAGATGAGTGCAGAATTGCAACCTGCCTAGGAAAAAGGGAAACTGCTTCATATTCAACTCTGGGCTTGCAAATCTCATCCTGGCATTTTCAATTAAAGTTACTGCAGATATAAGAATCCTTCCTGCTCTATGGCATGTAGATCATCATCTAGTTTCTGAACATCAGTGTGGAATACATTCAGTGACTGTAAAACAATATTCCAAAGGTTTTCCACAAAGATGGTCTCCAAGTCCACTATGTCATATAATGGACATCAGATTTTTGGCCTTGCAAAACTCAGCCTTACAGACATTTACTATGGTGGTAGTTTTCAGCAGATTATTTACAGCAGAATCATTTTGAATAAGATAATGTTTTCAGCATGTATATCCCTTATATCCAAAATATCACAGATAGTTAGAAAAAAAAAAACAACTAATGCAGGCAGGGACTGCAGAAACATAAATCATGGGAGCAACCAATAGCTTATTCAAATGGATGTGACCTATGAAACTTTCCTTTCCATGGAAATGCAGAGCTAATGCTTCTTAAATATCCAGACACGGTGTCTTTGCTGTTATTCCCTCCTCAGACATTAGCAACCCCATGGTCTTTGGAAGTGAAATGGACTGACTTGGGGAGGGTTTAATTTGGACTGTAGGAGCCTAAGGAAATATCAGCATATTCCTCGATTGAAAATAACATAGCAGAGAACAAATCTAACATGAATCCATGTGTAAAATTCTTAATGATAGACGTTTGTCTGTATGGATGTGCTAGCCATCATTGCTTGCTGCCATTAATCCATTAGTAAGAATGAAGAGATATAGGGTCTGGCATACATTTCATAACAAATACATCAGCATCTAGCTGAATGGTGTAATCAAATGTTATCACAAGCTTAAAGAGCTGGTTACCATGCTGGGCATCCTGCCTTTTCAGTTACCAATGTGGAGCTCAATGTACTCTCAAAGTCACCTACATTGGACATGACTATTTTGTCAACTTAACCATCTCCTCAACTCATTGATAGCACACTTGCTGCTGCATGAGAAAAATGAGGAGCCTTTTACACTCTAGTTAGCAATAAATATACATTCAAGACCAAAAATAGAGTTGATGTTCACAAATACATACCTGTGGAATAGAGTAACTGGATAGATCACTCATTCCAACCTTTAGAAACAATTAATTATTCCATATTGCTGCTGTCATTTGGTAGTGGAGGATTTTTGTTTGCTTTTAAGAAAAACACAGAGATTTTATTTGCTGGGATTTGGCTTTAGACTAATGCAGCTCCATGCTGTGCTTGTTGCCATGCTGGGAAGAGTCAGCAAGTTCTCCTCTAACCCAAGTTAACTTCTTCTGAGTAACAGCTACCTCTTTTTCACAACTTCTCATGTTAAAGTTTTCTTTGTGTTACATTCATACCGCATTTCCACCACATTCTTTTTAAATGGTCATTACTTTATTCTATACCTGCCTCAAGCAGGATGAAATGAATCAATTGCACATAAGTGACATGACATAGACTTGTGACCTTGCCCAGCATCCAATTGTTTCTAATTGATTAGCTCCAGACATAAGCACTTTAATAGCCAAAAACAACACAAGTGGAAACTATGGTACAATATTAGGGTAGAATGACTGTGTGTGGTCCATATAGTATGGCCCCAAGCAACCAATTAAAGAATTAATGGTTATTGGATACCAACAGTGTTATGTTAAATAATATAAAATATCTTTAATGTGCCTAAAATTGTGATAAAACACCTAAAATTTAGGAGCAAAAGGGCCTCCTACAGATTGGGGTTAAGTGCTAATGGCTCAAATATGTCACATAGATTAGAATATCTTAAAGGACAATGGAGACCAAAAAATGTGACCTCGGCTGAAATGTTCTCAAAGCCACTCACAAGATCCTATTGATTACTACAATGTGCTTGGGTTGTTTTTACTATAAAGAGACAAGTGAAGCCATGCCAAACCATTTGGGAAGAGGAAACTATGTCCCTACTGGTTCCAGCTCTACAATAAGGAAAATAGAAGAAAACAAAACAAAACCAAAGAGAACAAAACAAAAAAATATTGTCAAAGAAAACGCCTCTTCATAACCAAAAAGCCAAAACACAAAGTTGACATTTCCCTTCTCTGAACTTCTCATCTTAGAATCACAGACTGGTTTGGGCCAGAAGGGACCTCTAAAGCTCATGCAGCACAGCTCCCTGCAGTGAGCAGGGACACCCTCCACTAGAGCAGGTTGCTCAGGCTGAGGCTTCCACCACCTCCCTGGGCACCCTGTTCCACACCTTCACAGTGAGGAACTTCTTCCTAATGTCCAGTCTAGATCTACCCTTCTCCAGTTTACAACACATTGCCCCTCATCCTATTGCCACATGCTCCTGTAAACAGGCCCTCCCCAGCTTTCTTGCAGACCCTCTTCAGGTGTTGGAAAGTGCTACAAGGTCTCCCCAGAACCTTCTGTTCCTCAGGCTGAAGAAGCCAACCTCTCTGTCTTCACAGGAGAGATGCGCCAGCTCTCTTAATTTCTGTGGCCTCCTCTGGACCTGCTCCATCAGGTCCATGCCCTTCTTGTGTTAAGGGCTCCAGAGCTGAAGAGAACTACTAAGTGAATTTTATGTACTACTTTGAGTGTTTCCTAGGGCCCATTATTACAGCATCATGCAACTGCCTGCACACTAAATACCAGCTGAACAGGAACAGTAAATCAGTAACACATTTGCTCTGGCATAAGAAATACACAAGCAAAAGCAGAAGATCCCACTGTTGTCCCATCTGCTTCAACATGCACTGGATGCACTACATTTTACTGCACAATTAATATGAATCTAATAATCTTTAATGGCAAGTCCTTTGCTGAAGCAGCCAGTGTACTTTCATGACTAGCTGCAAGCACAACACAGACAGGAGGTGCCCATCAACAGGCAGCTGCCAAGTGGTTCTCAGCACCCAGTGCCCTCAGCTGTGCTGCTGGGGATGGGTTGAAGCCCCAACCTCACCACCTCAAACTTCAAAAGCCACCCTTACTCAGATGCCTAGTACAGTCCCTTCAATTTTCCATACTCCTTTTGAATTTACTTTTGCCTGCTGCAATATCTTTTGAGTCAGAACTGCTCACAATGTATGTTTATATAATGCCCAGCACACCAGGCTCCAGTTTGAAACCACCACTGCTCAGCATTGGAGTGCTACAAACAAAAAAATACTGCAACACTTCCAAAAATCACACTATTTACTGGAGAAAAAAAAAAAAGTATTCAGTCTATTTAGCTGTTCTTTTCTAAGTATTTCTGGATTTGGGTGTATTTAAGACTGGAGAATCCCCGAAACATTTTGTGCTGTGAGAACTATCAGTATGGAGAATGACATACTATAACAACATCTCTGCTGCATGCCAGCACACCATATTTCTTGAAATACTCACTTCTTGGAACTGATTGGGCTCATGTGTCAGGCTATAGATCAGTTGGCAGCTACAGCTTTCCTCCGTGGTTCCTGCATTCGCTGAACACTTGAAGCAAAGACCTCTCTTTGGACCACCTTCCCTTTCACCTCCCCCCCTCCTCCCAGCAGTGATTTCCAAGTGTTTTAGATGTTTCCACTCAGGTATTTATATAACCCTTGTCACCTACAGTATCTTAACATTTATCAGGTGCTAAACCTCCTCGGGGCAAAGAGCAGCTGAGCTGCCTAGGAAGGCCCATGGCATTACACAGCTGGCAAGATGTCCCTTTGGATCCCATATCAAGTCAGGTACAGTTTACCAGGAGGAGAAAGAATATTCATTTCTCCCATGGATGCCACTCAAATTCAGTTCAGTGAAAGCCTTCTCATCAGGAGCTTTTCGTTTACAGTGAGTTTCTTTTTAAATAAACTAATTCAGAGTGTGCAACAAGATCATCTGATAAAGGACCAGACATGAGAACAGCAACAACACAACTTACCTGTAGGTGAGCACAGATAACAAGAGCAAGGCAAATGACCTCCCAGGAGAGCCCTGTGGCTTTAGGGCTGGCCATCCTCATGCCTCGGGGATCTGCCGAGAGAAATTGTTTCAAGTTACAAACAAAATCAAGGGGGCGCCGCCAGCATTTCAATGACTAAAGCAAACTGGGCAAAGGCATGGAAGCAGCCTTTGGAAGAAATGCAATGCAAACACCAGAGCTCAGGGCTGGCCAGGGAAGCACAGTGTGTGCCATGAGCACAGCCTGCAGGGTGAGGTAGCTCCAATTAGGGAACAGACACAGTGAAAAAGAAAGGTTTGAGGAAACTGGCAGTACTGGACAAGTTTTGCTATCTCTTGAATGCAGGACAATGTGTCACATTCAGAACCCCTCTCATCTTGATCTCCAGAAGGTAAAACCCAAGGAGCATAGGATTTCTGAGGTACTGTTCCAGCACTTTCACCACGGAAAGCTGAGAGCCCAGTCCTGGGACGTCAGCAGTCATTTACAGTGCCTTTGAAAGCTCTGATGGTAACAGTTCAGAGATTAAGTGATCAGGGCAGAGGAAAAAGACATTAATTAATCCATCCATTTAATGATCATCATCATTGCAGGGTGACATCAAACTGTCAATCACTTTTACTCAAAACTTCAAATTAAAATTGCCAATAAGAAAAATAATCGTGTAATAATGCTGCTAATTCTGTTAATTCCTAGTGTCAACGCATCTTTGTGGCTCGGAATATTCATTACCACAGCGATCTCAAAAGAGTGTTAAGTTCCACGAGTCCCTGATACCCATGTACACAAACAGCCCTCCCTCCTCCCAGTCACATCCCATCGTTTCTCAGAGCCCCCCAGTGAACGCAGATCTCTCCTTCCAATGACGTGCTCCTCTCTACAGGGTCAGGTAGCCCAAAGGAAAACCGTCTACCCCAACAGCTCTTGCACCTGTCAACTAAACATAATTAACATAACCTGCCAACGAACATCACTCCTTACAGAACTAAGCGGGTTATTCCCCTCCCTCTCAAAACCTTCAGCACTTCTGGATGCTTTCATCATTCAGAAGTTTCAATCGACTAGGGCACTAAGAGGAGGATTCCCCCGCCGCAACTGGCAGCACCGCCTCACCGGACTGCGGTACCTCACAGGTGTCGGTGCCCGGGCTCCCCAAGGGCTCTGCAAGCGACCCGCGGTGCTTTTCCCTTCTCGGACGCTTCTCTAGGACGCCTCATGCCCAGCACCGCTGCGACCCCCTGAGCCGCCTGGGGAACCGTCCGCGGTGCCCGGCCCGCCTGCGTCCCGGGACCAGCGGCTCCGCGGAGCGCTCGGGGAGGCTGCGGCAGCCCGCGGGCCAGCTCCAGGCTGCCGCTCGCCTCCCGTCCCCGGGCTCGCCCGCCGAGCTCACCCACCTGGTGCGGCGCCCGGCTCGGCAGCGAGTGAGGCGGGGAGCGGGTCCGGCTCCGCCGGCGCCTCCGTCCCGCTCGCAGGGCAGGGGAGCGCCTCGGCTGTCACGGCACCGGGGATACAGCATCCTGCATCACGAGCCCCTCCCTCACGCCAGGCTCCAGCCCACCGCCGCACGTTAGCCAAGGTCCTACAGGCTGCTGGCAGCGGGCCGCCCCCCGCCCTCCCGCCCGCCCGGGCTGTC
>JANHGL010018694.1:0-33329 GCA_024611195.1 Ceyx melanurus
ATAATAAGAAGAAGCATATATATATCATGCAAGCGTGTAATAAATGAATCGATAGGAAAAAAGTCCTTCCCTCAGAACTGTGAATGGCAGAGATATGCAAAAGTTCAATTGCACATACAGTTCAATACCCTATGGGTATGCAGTGATATGCAAGATACATATCTTGTATCCTCATTTCCACAGGTACATTTGTCAAGGAGTGCACACACACGTCAATCTTCTGTACAGAAATATAAATATGCATACATCCATTACATGACACACATGCACAGTTTACACATCTACAAAGGTGTGTGTACAGTAAAATGCTGCACAAGGCAAGAGAATGAAAAGTAAACAAGCTTGTTCCTTATCCAAAAGGCTCACAATCCACTGACCCCCTCAAGAGGCACTGCCCTCCCCTCGAAGCGGGAAAAAAGAACTAGCCTGGGCACATCACTGCGGGCAAGGGGAACTCCCTGCCTGGCCCCGTGTCGGCTGCGGAGCGAAGTCGGGCAGAGCTCCAAAGACGGCGGGAGGGGACGATACACTGCGACCCAGGAGAGGGGCAACCAGGGCGCTGGGGTCCCTGCACCTTCCCGCCCAGCGGACTCTGTCTGCGCTCCGAGTGATACGGGAGGGCGGCGGGATCTCTCCCCTCGCCCCCGGTCCGTCTCCTCCTACACACACAAACACACACACCCCCCCAATACCCCTGCAAGTCCCCGGGGGTCACCTACCAGCTGCCGGGCTCCCCGTGGGCCGGCGACACCCCGGCTGCCGCCGCCTCCTCCTCCTCCAGCGGCGGCTCGAAATAGGCGTCCAGCGCTTTCTGAAAGGCAGGGCCGCGTGGCAGGGCAGGGTTGACCGCAGGGGCAGCCGCGCGCCCCCGCCACCCCCGCGCCTACCTGCAGGTGCCAGTCGCTCCTGGCCAGGAAGCCCCGCGCCACCTCCGCGTCGCTGCTGGTGATGGCGGCGAACTCGGAACACAGCACCTTCCTCCGCTTGGCGACCTGCAACGCCTCCTCATCCTTCTCCTCTGCCTCTTCCGCCGCCCGCGGGGAGCGAGCCACCTCGTCCTTGTCCATCTCTTCCCGACGCTCCTCCGCAGCCTCCTCCGTGGCTCCCGCAGACGGAAGCCGGAGGGGAGCCCCGCCCGCCGGGGTTGTTGTTCCGGGACGCGGGTGGACGGGAGGGCGGCTGTTGGCGGGGCGGTCAACATGGGGTTCACGGTGGAGAGCCTGAGGGAGGCCATGAAGTACATGGTGGAGTCGCAGGGCTTCGACCGGGTGCTCCACAAGGTACGGGCAAGCCGCAGGGAGGGGTCTGCGGGAGGCGCGGCCCCCGGAGGGGCAAGGGGGAGGACGTCCCAATACCGGCCGGCCCTGACGGGCAGGAGGGCGGGCCGTCCGAGGCGGGGCTGCCTGTTTGAAAGCCCGTTCTTGACCTCCTACAAGGTCTGCTGAAGTTATGCCATCCTGCCGGGGCAGTGCCGCCTCCGGCCCTGGCAGGCGATGCCCTCGGGCCCGGCGGCCGGAGCTGGAGGTGGCGGAGGCCGCGGTGGGTTAGCTGGGCCCCGGCCGCTGCAGGAGCGATGGGGCCGGCCCGCTGTTGGCTTCCCCTGGTTCAGGATCTCGGCACGGGGGTGTGTGGCCGTGACCGTAACACGCGGTGGAATACACAGTTAATATTCGCAGAGTCACAGCACGATGGGGGTTGGAAGTGACCTGTGGGCACCATCCAGTCCAAACCCCCTGATACAGCAGAGTCACCCAGAGCAGGTCTCCCAGGATCACGTCCAGGCAGGTTTTGAATCCCTCCAGAGAAGGAGATTCCACAGTCTCTCTGGAGAGACTCTGTTTCAGGTTTGTGTCACCCTCACGGGAAAGAAGATTTTTCTTATGGTCAGATGGAACCTCCTATGTACCAGTTGGTGTCTGTTGCCCCTTGTCCTGTCTCTGGGCACCACTGAAAAGAGTGTGGCCTCATTCTCTTGACACTCACCCTTTAGATATTGATAAGTTGCCCTCTCAGTACTCTCCAGGCTAAAAAGCCCCAGGTCTCTCAGCCTTTCCTTACAAAGACATGTTGCAGTCACCTCATTTTCTCTGTGGTCCTCTGTTGGACTGTCTCCAGTAGTGTCCTGTCTCTCTTGAAGAGCCCAAAACTGGATATGGTACTCCAGATGGGGCCTCACTGAAGCAGAGAGGAAGGAGAACTTTCCTCTACCTGCTGGCTGAGAGTTTTTCAGTGACTCTTTAATTCTAGCGCTGCCTACCTCTCTGAAGATGAGGATTGTGCTGAATTACCTTCCATGAGTTATTAAGTAGCTAGTAATCTTCCTTTATTAGTATCTGTGACTAAGCTACCTTGCAGAATGGTGTGATTATGAAATAAATTATTACTGCTTAAAACTAAAAAAGTAGCTTGTTACAGCATCTGTCACCTCATCTTGAAGTCAGACGTAAAGCACAAGCACCTCAGCACTCTGGGAGTTTCTGCACAAGGCCTGTAGATACAAGAAATGTGTTTGGCTGGTACAGCTCTTATGTAATGCTATGTTATGACTGAGGAAGTTGGAATGACATGACTGTTGTCTCCAGTTTTGCAGTATGCAGTAGCATAGGTGACATGCAGGGTGGTCCTGTGACATGCTTTCAATGTTCTCATTGAATTTTGTAGTGCTAGAATTTTCCATTTCTCCAACTCGATTCTCCAGAATTTCTCCATTCTCCGTTTCTATCAACTTGTGTAACTGTGACATGGAGTGATGCAGTAAATACATCTAAGAAAACCAAAAGTGTCAAAATTGATGTTTTACATTGTAAAGGAGCAGCTGTAACGTTGGAAGCAGCCCTTTCACTGACAGCTCCATGATCTGCTATATCTAATAGAAAGTAACTCTGCAAAGCAACCCTTGCTCTCTTTTTTCCCTGAAACATCTTGTATATATTAAGAAGATCATTTATTTATAAAGACGCCAGTTTGTTCATTTCTTCACTGTGATAAGTTTACCTTAAGATCCTACTAAGTAGAGAGCAATTGCAGTACTTCAGCTCATCAGGGTAACTGTCTGGAAGGCAGCCTTGGCAGGTAGGTGGATCTTCCTCTGGAATACTTTTAGATTTTTTATGCCATGTCCTAGAGTTATGATTCTGTGAACACAATAATAAGAACAATAAAGGTACAGTTTTGTTTAAAGTATCTGTGTTTTTTCTGGGAGACATATGAAGCTTTTCTTACCACAACTAACTGTGACTCAGGGTCTTTCCTGTTCTGCAGAAGACAGACCAGTCTGAACCTTCTACACTTCAGCCTTCATTTCTGTTTTTGGTCACTGTGGTATCTACATAGGGCTTAGTGTCCCTGGGGTTTAAGGGCCTTTCTCCAAAGCAGCAGTGGCTGGGGCCCAAGGCAGCTCACCACTCACCCAGACAGACGTGTGGGAGGATGGGCACAGAAGGGCTAGAGAAGAACAACCCACAGCTCTCACAGTGTAGGTAGGTCCTGGAAGCATTCAAATACTGAACTATTTTTGTCAAGGAGAGCGGGCAGCTTGTGCCAGATCAGAGCAATGCCAGATGGAACCAGATGCTCTCCTTGCCTTGCTGGCGGATGGGAGCAGGAGCACTCCCTGGGCCAAGGAATCCATCTGCTCCCAGTGTCAGGCAGCAGTGCAGCCCCCACTAGAAATGCTGCCAGGAGCTCAGGCCCCAGTCAGTGCCATGCAGTGTGCCTGGCTTAGGGCTTGGGAATTTCATTGATCAAGGTGCTGTTTCCATACTGGGACACTGCCTCGTGACTTCCACTCTGTTTTAATTCCAACCTTTTCCCACCTGGCTGAAACTCAGCTCTTACACTGCATTATAAATAAGCAATAGTGAAACTGTAGTAATTTCAATATTTCAATTCCTTTTAAGATTAAAAAGATTTCATCTTAAATCTTAATCAGCTGATATGGTATGGAAACATGTAAGTAAAAAAAAGAAAAACACTTAAAATTAGAAACTTGGTAGGAATTATATATATGTCCACATTTCACTTGTGACAGTCTAAAGATACTTCGAAGTCTTAGTTGTAGGTGTAAATACATGTGCTAAACTTACCCTGGTTTTGCTTCTGCTTTGATATTTTGAATATATAGTTCTACTAATTGAAGAAACTTGAAACAAAGATCTTAAAATACTGAATTGCAGTAACTTCTTGGTCTCAAAGACCCTTGCTCCTTGGGTTTGTCACATGGGAAATCATTGTACCATAGATGTACTGTCATTTTCTATTTGACACCTATGGGCTGGAATAAAAGCATATACACAAACCATGGTGCTGTGATACACTGAAACAGTTTTGGATGCTTCTTCCCCAGGAATATGAATTTCAGTTCAGGATTAGCATTGCCAGTGCTGGTTTCAGGATACTGACTTTTACTGAGATTGCTCTAGTGTAACGATCCATGAATTATTGTTGGTCTTGTTTCCCTTTGCTGAGCTAACAAATACACCTTCACAGCTGTGTAACACAGATAGAGCAGTTTTGTGTTCCCTCTGGCTTTTCAGTCACAGATTAAAGCAAGAGGAAAGATGAAGAATGTTGTCTCCTAAGCAGTTCCTGGGAGCGTAGGAAGTATTGAAGTTTTGTTCAGCTGTCAGTTTAAATATTCATCTTCACTAGAAATAGAAATAGTTCTAAGGCAACTATCATCTGCTCAGATTATGGAAACACCTAATGTGACAGTTTAATTACTGTGTTGTCCATCATTTAATTTTTCTCATGAGTCCAGAATTAAACAAGATGTACTTTCAGTTTAAGGATAGTATCAGGTGCTGGTACTATTGTCAGTGAGATTTTTATTCCTTTGTTTCATTATACAGATGAAACTTCTTTCTGCAACTCCTGGAAAAGTTGTTTGTGAAATGAAAGTGGAGGAGGAGCACACAAACAGAGGTGGCACCTTACATGGAGGTCTGACAGCCACACTTGTAGATGTGGTGTCAACAACAGCGTTGCTGTACACAGAGAGAGCAATGCCTGGGGTCAGTGTGGACATGAACATCACGTAGGTATCATCCTCTCTTTACCAGAACATAATCACTTTTCTTCCCCTGATGTTCTTCCCCCAATGTTGATGCCACTGTATGTCATTTTCGTGCTGTAGTACTCAATTAAAGGTGATAGATTTGGTTTCAGAAGTCTTCTTTTGATACATTAAGGGGGGAATTGTATTTGGGAATATTGCCATTTGGTTGTAAAATTCGAGTTGGATTTTCTTAAGCTTCAGTTTGTTAGATCTATTTAAGAGTTGGTCCCCATTGTTAACAGAGTGTGAAGGGTGGTTAGGAAATTGGCTCAGCTTCTGTCTTTGCATGTGAAGATATGTTAGAGTGTGTGCTCAAACAGCAAAATCTAGGGTAAGCAGCCTTCTGTAAAACCTTTTTTAGTATTAGTCCATAAAATGTTAAAACAGAAAAGAGCTTAGCTCTGTTTTGTGCTCACATAGAAGGTGAATTACAGATGGAATCAGCATTTCTCAGTGGAGTAAGATTCCTTTGCTCTAGATCATTTAAAGGTAGTTTTATACTGAGAAGAGTTCTTCCTGCAATGCAAATTCAAAGCAAAGTTTCTTTTTAAAAACCAAATAAAACCCAAACTTGTTCTGAAAATTTCTTTGATCATGCTATTGTAGCCTGTCAGCTTTAATTATTTTTAATGAAGAGGTTAAGACTGATTCAAACTAAATCTCATTGAATAACTAACACAGAGCTTTAAAAATCTTGGAATAGTAACCTCTCATAAAAAAAAAATAAATCTTTACACCTGTGATCTGTATCTTTACCATGTTCCATCATTCCCCTGCCACCTTCTGATTTCCCCACTGGGTGAGTGGGACTGAAGCATCTATTTAAGCTTTGTACTACCACTGTGATGACTAGGAAATTACTGGAAATGAAATCTGAAATTCTCCTGCCATTATGTTTTTATTTCCCTACACTAGTATATAACAAGAGGCCAACATCTGACTAATTTACACCGTCGAGTAAACCTACTCAGTTACATAAGGGCTAAAATTTTAAGAAAGTGCAGTCTCTGGAGGTGATCCAAAATGACTGAGTAGCATAACCTTTAGGAAATGTTATGTGAAGCAGTATCAACAGCTTTGTTTAACCCAAACTACTGCTTGCATTGAACTAGTGAGATTGGATGTCAAATATTGCTATAATACACCTTCTTCCTCTTTGGGAATGAGCTTTTTAAAAAAGTTGGCAGGAGGAAGCTATTTCGGTAATGGAAAGACACAGAGAAACAAGAGGAACTTTGGGTATTACTAATCACAAGATCAGCAGCAGCCTCTGAGATTGAAACAAGCCTGAAACCCTGCCTTTGTCAACTAATGGGCTTGTGCTACACCAGCTTTAGGCATGACTGACATACTTCTTACAAGCTGTCATGTATAAAAATGGAATTGTTGATAAAGTTTATCTCAAACAAAAAGATTTATATCCAGCAGTTATACATTCTCCTCTGTAATACTAACACTTGAATATTGTTCCCTTACCTCAGATCATGGCTGGATCATGTTCCTCCTAATTCTTTCCAGGGCTTTTGTGGGGGAATTTCTTCCTGTTCCCTGTAAAGTGTGTTTTAAAAGCATACACTCCTACTCATGTAAATAAAAACAGTTATCTAATGAATGGAAACAGTGTTAATCCATGGAACTTTGAAGGCCTCCCAGATTTCCATGACTTTTCTCTGACCAGGGTATGGGAAGAAGGTGACCTCTACTTAGGTTCCATACAGAAATTACCTTCTGGAGCCTTTGTAACAAGGACATTTTGCAGCTGAATCAGCCAGATGAGTTTAGAAAGGCTGTAGGGAGCCAGCAGTGTCTGGAATAGACCTTGGAGCCAAACATTTAACAGAAGCCTTTGATACCTCATTGTCTCTGCTCCAAAATGGACTTTTTCTCAGAACCAAGGCAATGGGTTGCTTTCTGTCCTTTATTTTCTTGGAGAACTCTTATACTACTCTGTATAAGAGTAGTCTCCTCATTACTGCTGTGGTACTTGGAGGAACCTGAGGCCTTTAAGATGGGGTGATCTGCAAGCAGGCAGGTAGAGAGAGATGTGACTTTTGCCATTTCCCTTAATGTAAAATGCAGGAATATTCTTGGATTTGTGCTCTGTACAGCCACTTACCTGTTTATTTTCTTCTTCATTGAAGATACACTTCTGCTGCTAAGATGGGAGAAGACATACTGATTACAGCTCAGATTTTGAAGCAAGGAAGAAATCTTGCGTTTGCCACAGTGGATTTAACAAATAAGGCAACAGGAAAATTAATTGCACAAGGCAGACATACAAAATATCTAGGAAATTAATGTAAGAATAATTTTAAAATAATAATGTTGGACTAAGAACTCCATACAGAATGATTTTCTCATTTATGCAGTAAGATATTATCTACACAAAGTTGTGGTAGTCTATATAAAGTGAATTTCTCTCACTTTAATAACAAATGAACAAATTTCTTAGTTACCACTGGTATTGTTACACATGTGAAATTAGTGCCTCTTTTGAGATGACCTGCAGAGTGTGATAGCATGGCTTTTTTGGTCAAGAGAGCAGAAGGAAGAGCCTTTGGACCAGCCATATGGTTTGCCAGCATGACAGTGTTTTAAGAAACCTATTTTCTTTCCCTGTGGTGTGTGACAAGCAGCCGTGTCTTCGGGGCCAACGGGCACTGTGCTTACAAACTGAAGCACTTTTTGTGTAAGGTGGCTTTGTGAGGTGAGGGTGTGGAGCTGGCTTGGAAGTGTACGAGCAGGCAAATGCACACTGTCATTTACTGATGTAACAAATTCAAAAGTATTCAATAAAGCTTTCTGAAATTACCTTCTTAAAGATCACTTAATAGTTTTGTAATCTCTTTGAACGGAGTAAGAGCTTGCCAGCCTGGAGAAGTCTTGAGACAGGAGTGATGGAACCTTTGTACACAGTCACCTCAGATCTCATCGTCATCTCCACACAATTCCTGAATGTGAAAATGCAGATACGTCATCAGGGCTTTTCACCTCAACCTCCCTGAAGTTCTGGCTCAGTTTGTTTAAAAGCCATCAGCTGAGATTTAGAGATGTATCAAAAGTAATTTGGTGAACCTTTTAATGAGGCAAAGGCTGCAGATTGTCTAGCTTGGGTTGAATGTAGTGAAGAGTTAAGCTGCTGTATTCAGCAGCTGAAGATTTGTCTCCTCTGTGCTGGTGCGGGCAGGTTTAACTGTTTGCTTCACACTGATGACAAAGGCAAGGCTATCACACTGTAATAAAAATAGGGGTGCTACACATGCAATGCAAGTTTGCATAAACCATGGCCTTTGTTTTTCTTTAGTGGGAGATCTGAAGAAGTTAATCTACAGTAGCAAAAGGCAAACGATTCTTTTTGTCATGGAAGTCGACTTGCTTTCAGCAACTTGAATTCTGTGATTAACGTTGCAACTGGGGCTTTTTTTTTCTTCTGTGCATTCCTAAACCTTAGGAAATAATTTCCAATTAGGTAAGTGACCTGTTGATGCAGATTGATTTTCATTATGAAGTTGAACAGCTTTACTGATAGAGCAGCAATCTTTCCAAAATGACTTTCAAACAAGTGAATGGAAGTTCTCTACTGGAGTACCTATAGTGGGTTCAGCTATCAGTGTTTTTGCTGCAGGTTTAGAACAGTTAGTCATGGTATGTACATTCTCCACAAAAGCTTTTTCTCTGAGGCTCTCTCAGAAGCATCCATGGCTTACATACCCATGGCTACCTGAACTTTTAGCAGTAGCATCCTCTCTTCAACAGCACCTTTGTAACTGGTTTTTCCCCAGTACTTGCACTCATGCTCAGAATCATCCCCGAATCCCATTTATAGGAACACAATGCTTTGCTAAAGTGTTTCTGTGAAGATAGTTTTACTGCAGAAACAACCTTTTTTGTTCTAAATCTTTGCTCAGCAGAACTATATGCTCCGCTCTATTAAAATGATTCTCACTTCACAGCTTTCTCTGCCTGGAGCTCTGAGTCCTGAGCATCTCCAGCTCCTCTACAATAAATAAGACAAGCAGAGAGAGAATGGATCCATTAGAGCATATGAATACACCTAGTGGGTTTAGTCATTGCTGTTCTAATTGTCTTTCTGTTAACATGCTCTGGCATCTCCAATCTTTATTCTTAAGTTTCCCACTTTTCTTCCATAGGTTACTCACGTAGTGTAGTGCAAGGAAGTGAGGATTAAAACTTCCCCCCCAAGTGCTATAAACCCAACCTCCTCACTTGCACACGAGTGATTTTGACTTTTACCTGAAATAAAAGGCAGGAGGACCTGAATTCAGAAGGTGCTACAAAATTCATAACACTCTTAGCTCTGTGGGCTTGGGCAACTGTCCTTTTGTGACTGTCCCACTACAACTTAACATGAATTCCTTCAATCATATCTGGCTGCCTCAGGAACTTACCATAGTCAAGTGGTCTCATTCCATCACTTAGTATTCATCATATCTACTTAATTACAATTTTAAAGTGCTGAGGCAAATTGAGAGCAACCTAAACATGGAAGGAACAGTTGCCCTGTACTCATTCAAGACTGGAAAGGACTGTTGCAGGCTGAGGGAGAAATTAATTAATTAATTAATTAAATAAATAAAGCACAACAAAAACAAAACAACAACAACAACAAAACTAAACTAAAAAACCAAACCCCAAACACTTTCCTGAAGTAACAATTGTCTTCTCCTTACAATAGACTATTCAATGCAGAATTTACATGCCACCTAATTAATAAGAGGAACATCATTAATATACAGACCAATTATTTTAGAAGTAGTTCATTAAACTGATCAAGACACCCTTGTCCCTCCACCAGCAGTAACATCTTGACTTTGTAATTTACGTCATAATTCAGGTTTGGAGACAATCTCAGAAGGAATTGTCACCATTTCTTAGCTTTGGGAGTAAACTGTCCAACATCAGACTTAGTATTTGTTAGTGTTCTTTACTGATTTCACTCCAGCCTACTTGTTTAAAGCGCTGAATCTTACCTTTCTGAGTCTCAAAGGCAGTAATGGAAAAAAGCTGCCATAAGAACAAAAGGCACATGATTCCACCCGGTATCAGAGCAGACAGATCTCCTGTGGGACTGACCTGGTTCCATCACTGCAGATTTAGTCATTACTCCCTTACAAGCAGGCAAATACAGTGACTTGAAGAGATCATCTCCTTAGTCTTAGAGGTATACCAGATTATATATCCAGTAAGAGACAGATATCTGTAAGCTCTGTATTTTACAGCTGCATATGAGTCTGTCCCTCCCCTGTTTTGGGGTGTGCCAGGCAAGCAGCTCACACTGATTTTATGCCACTGCTATTGCACGAGTGCATTCATACAGATTCCCTCAGAAAATGAGGAATCGGAACAGTAATGTTCCTATGGGCATTTAAAATGAAGAGTCCAGAGACTAATCAGGGCAAATGCCTACCACAGATTAAGGTGCTATGAGGAGGGATTTAGTAATTGAGAATTCCAGCTCTTGGGAAGAGGCAACATATCAGTGATGAACTGGCGAAAGGAAAGGGTAGGGAAGGACGTCACCACTGAAACAGGCATCACAGCTGCCAGGACTGCCAGTGAGTCCTTCAGGTTGAGCCAGTTGTCACAGGGGTCTCATGGCAGAGCTGCTTCACCAAGGTTACTCTGCCAATTTAATTACAAGCTAAGTTGTTTTGCAAGTCTTAAATAGGCAAGCATTACTATCTAACGTGGTTAGAGAGGTGGGGAGAATTAGGCTGTTAAGTAACTGTTCTGAACAGCAGTTGAATTCTGTTCAGCTTCATTGACTGGCTCCAAGCCATTGCTGGGCATTCAGAACAACTCCCAACTGCAATTTATCACTAACCATTTTAGAACTCCCTATCTGCAGAAGCCATTTAGCCAGTAAAAGAAATACCAAGCTCTACCCAAGAGTTTAGGGACAACACAGTGACAGTACCTTGGTGATTCTGTAATGCATTCACTGTACCAGGTGCCCTGGTCCCAAACTGCCATCTGTGGTTCTGGGACACTGAAGCATATACAATTCCCACCTAAACCAGAGCAGATTCCCTGCAAGCTCTAATCAAACCAGACACACAGTCTATCCTCCAGAACACAAAAAAACCCCTAATCTTTCTGCGAAAATAAAACCTGAAACTACTCAGGTAAAGTTGTGATTAAGTCATGCTCACCATCAAGGACAAATGGATAAACAGTATCATTACCATTGATATTATAATACAGAATAATGAAGCAAATACAATGCAAGATAAATTCAGGCAATGTTTTAATACCTAATCATAATTTATTCCAGTTTGGTTTCACATTCTTCTGTAACTCTTGTAAAAAAATAATGAACTATAAATTAGAATTTCCTATTTTTGTTTATGACAGTTTTCAAAACCAGATAGTTTTCGCTTGGCTCTTCTTTTTTTTCAAATTAAATCAAATGCTGATCTTGAAGCCTAGTGTTACTTTATGCCTTTGTCAAATAAACATTTTGATCCAATCAATCATATCCTTTCTAGCTTCTTCAATATAGGGTTTATCATCAGGTTTCATATCTTCTGGCTTCAATTGTGCAAACCCATGGACTTGTCCAGGATAAACTTTAATTTTATATGCAACTTCACAGTACTGTTTCAATTTCTCATCCAGTAAGGTGATCTGTAAAAGAAAGCATTTTTCCATTATGCTGTGGGTTGGGTTGTTGGTTTTTTTTAAGTTTGACAAACTTGCTGTTTCTCATATCTCTAAGTCTTCATCTTTTCTCCACTATTACACTTGAAGCAGGTTCTGTAGCTCAGCAGATAGGAAAACTCCTCTTTGGAATGTAAGACTGAAACAATTTTTAATAGTGTGGGTGATTCTGAGAACCTGAACAGCTACTGCAAAGATGGTTTGTTAAATCTTGCCATAAAGTAAGAGGTGGTTTCCTATTCAGAGACTTAGGCTTGAAACCTAATTTAAGCTCTGACCTTGAGAGAACATATTCCGTAAACCTCAGTGACTCTTAGTCCAAAATATTTTTATAGGCTTAGTAACAGAGGTTAAGACAAACTGGGGTTTGTTTGGGGTTTGGTTTTGGTTGGTTTTTTTTTAGTTCACTGTATAACAAAAAGACACTGCACCTGCACAATCTTTTGATAAGTATACATATCCCTACACACAGAGTACTACTCCTATGATTATGTACCTGTATACATGTGTAGACACATTTTTGTGATCATTGTCATTAACAAGTCATCAAATAGAAGAATAAACCTCTGAACTATTCTCCTCAAAACAGGAATTTTGCCCCTGCAAGATTAATTCTACCAATTTTGCAGATTAGAGACAGACAAATTATTGTAATTTATCTCATGTAATTTTTTCCCCATAGAACCATTTATTTCTCAGTGCAGAATACATTGTATTTGAGGATTTATTTGTTTTTTAATGCAGGATTTTTTCTTATACAATCTTTAAGGTTTTCACAAAGAGAAAGCTCTAAGAGAAAAAAAGGCACAATTTCAATGTGTAATACATGACAGAAAAAAATGTATTTATAAAAATTGTGCCCATGGGGAAAAGACACTTTCACCATAAAATGGGGACAGAGAGTGAAGGATTTGTTTTCTTATGCAGAGGAGACATATATTTGAGATTCAGCTCAACATGCTGAACAGCGCAGTTAAATGTAATTATTGATTGGCGTCTGCATTCCCAAAGCACAGGGCTAGTTCTCCAGATAAATCCTACTGCTACACAATAAATGATGCTGGAGGTCGTATGTTATCCTTGTCACTGAAGAGAATGAACTTATGCACAGAAGAGGGCACCAGTTTCCTACCCATATATCTATCCAAGATCTCAGATCCCTGTTAGTTTACAACAGGGAATCAGAATTACAATCAGAATACAGATGACACCTAAGATCCAAAACAGAGTCCAAAAGTAATCATAATCTTAGTTAAAATTCATGCCTACTCTTCTAACACAGTTAGTTTTGACTTCTTGTGCCAAAGTTGATTAGTCATTGGTGCACATCACTTGCTCCACTACAGTTCACTTAGTAAACTGAAACTAAGCTTAGTAAATTACTAAACTGAAATGACTTTTTTTCTTTTTTTTTTCCACAATGTCCAAATTTAGTGTTTTAAATCCCTGTTCTCTCATCCATAGCAGTTTTTGAGATATTTGACTTGTATCACCTGGATCTGCTTCTCAGTTTCACACTCTGCTTGTCCAGCCACTCAAAGACAATTTACTGGTCTTTAGTGCAGCTCCACGTATGGTGGAAGTTGAAATATAAGCAAAACAAACCAGTGTGTCTGATTTTTCATATCTGAAAATGGCTTCTAACAAGCTAGGACTTCTATGTAGGATAAAAGAACCATGGGAAAAGAGAAAGCATTTCCAGTACAGCAGCTTACCTGATCAAATGAAATAGTGTGGTCTTTCTCACCGAAAATGAAAAAGGTGGGGTTTAGTAGATTGTATCTTTCTTCAGAGTCCCTAATTATTCCTATAACATGTTTGAGAAACAGTCTGTTAGTGAGATTAAAGTTTCTGCAAGACAAAGGGCAAATTAAAAGACAAAATTTCTATTCAAGTTTACTCATTATGTATATGTTTTTTTTTTAGATCAGGACAGTTTCTGAATAGAGAAAACAAAACAAAAATAATTTGGAAAATGTATTTTCCCACTCTCCAAGCAGTAAAGAAAAGACTAGAAAATTACTATGCCAGAAAGCATTTGTTTTCTTGTTTACATCATTCTTAAATTTTGATAGCAATATAGCATATGGCTGAAATAACCATAATTAAAATCTGCAGCTCTCCTCTGAGTTGAGTATTAACAGAAATGTTAGAAAGCAGTGGCTAGAATTACACACTATGAATAGTCATATGAGTGCATGGAAGTTTCCACATGTTCTACACTACCATAGAGGGACACCCCAGCCATTAATTGAGGATTTTTCAGCATCAAGTGATGTGCTGCCATTCCACCCCAGGAAAACCCAGTGACACCAATCTTCTTTGCACCACATTGTTCCTTTAGATACTTCAAGACAACATCAGCTTCCCTAAGAAATAAACAAAAGTAAAATAAGGAATCTCTTGCAGAATCAATACTTGACAATTTAAGATGTACATTTTAAGAGATACATGAATTTTTCTGTGCTCTGTCCCCAGTCATTTTTAACAGAGAATATTTAAAACCACATTTCAGCCCAGAGCAGTGGCTTCAGTTCTTAAATGGGAGTTAACAACTCTGGTCCTAGGTTAGAGAAGTAGAGATGTAGGTACTTAAATACTTACCTGAATTGTGACATGCTCCTTTGTTTTCAAAAGAAGCAAATTTTAAATTGAATCACTTTGTCTAGGACAGGACAACTAAAGACAAAACATATCTGCAAGTAGAACAACATCTTGCATTATGGATTGCAGAATTAGATAAGCATCACTCTGCTAGGAGTCCATATATTTAGATAAAGATTTATCTTGAGTATTTCATTCCTGTTGCATGAGTTAACATTAAAGAATCCTACCAAGCCCACATGCAATAATACTTACTAAAGTAGCAATTACTCAAAATTAAACTGTCAGCATCTATAATGTTTAAAAAAAGCCCCCAGGTATTGCATGTGGTATAATGTAAAAAATCTGCACGTTGTTTTTAATGTAGGCCAGAGCAGGTAAATTTCTTTTTTTTTTTTTTTTTCTTTCTAGTTGCTATCTTCTTAGGTCTCTATAGCTTTATCTTTTTTATAATCTACACAGTTTTAAATTAATTTTAAATGCACATTGCATACACTAATAACTACATTTTCAAATATTATGCGCATTAGTATGGTAATCATAGCTTTAGTTAGACTGACAAAAAGGCAGTAGGAGAGTGACACATCAGGAGATCATATCCTAGGCCTGTAGCATGTGGTCTGTGAATGAAAGAACTCTCAGAATTGATTTTTTTTGGAGGAGTATTAAGTTATGGGTGTGTTGCATTCTTTGTGCTCTGAAAGAACAAGGGAAGTGACCTTCAGGGCAGCTGCAATCCTCAAAAGACAGCACCAGGCATATCCTTGTGGCCTTCATAGTTTAAGACAGTGTCCACATATCTGCTTACTCTTTGGAGTAGGATTTTTTTATAGGTGATAGTCATTTGTCTTTAAAAAAAAAATGGTCACATCTTCTGCAACTATATGGTCAAAATCTTTGCTGAGCAATGTTGAAATTAGGCTATGACTCCTGGGACGTCTTGAATGGTTCAGAGTAATATTTGTGACTTACAAGCTGAGTAATAGGATGCCACTGCCTCACTGTCATCTTCTGAAGTTTTAGGCTGTGGTCACAGATGCTGAAGAAACAGTAATTCCTCCCATAATTCAGGGAAGCTTTGTTACAAGCACTGCTGTGTTCTGCAGATAGTGGACCCTCTATTTCACATTGAGAAAAAGAGTATAGATGATCAGATGTATCTTAGCCTTTGGGCAGTCTTGCAAATTTGGATCTACTGCTGCTCAGGAGAATACCATCTGCACGTATAATTATATACAAGGCAGAAATCAAGCTGGGCAACTAACAACTGGCAAATAACATGAGCAGTTGTTGAAGAGTTTTCCTTCTTATCTTGAGGAACTGGAGGCAGACTCAGCACTTTGTGGTGAGAGTGCTGAGTATTTCATAGCCTGTGAAACACCGGCTATGAGCCTGTGCAGCCAGAATGACATGGTTAGAAAAGGGCCCAGGAAAACAAGAGGGGGAGGACAATCAGCAGAATGAGACAGATTAGATAATCCTTTCCAAACCCAAGACAAAACTATGCCCAGAACCACAGAAGAACAACCCAGAATAAACAACTGTGTGTGTACAGCTAGTTTAGCCTTCTGCGAGGTGACACTTTTAACAATTCATACAAATTCCCCACATTTGCTGGATGCTTTTTAAAGTTTAGTACAAATATGCATCTTACTTGTCTACTTTCATGGGATCGTGATGTTTCATCCAGTCAGCAAAGTCAGCCCAGTGATCAGTAGTTTTCCAGGGCTCTGTTCCCTTGAAGAAGTCTGGGCAGATGGCTCTGTGTGACACATGGAATCAAATAAAATTTCACATTCAGGTGGGGAGACTGTGCAGCTGTCTAAATGTTGCCTAATGTGTTTTCATCGAATCGCAGAATTATTCAGGTTGGAAAAGATCCTTGGGATCATCAGGTCCAACCATTAAGCCTAACGTACAAAGTTCACCCCTAAACCATATCCCTCAAACCCACATCCAAACAATCCTTAAAACACATCCAAGGATGGTGACTCAACCCCCTCCTTGGGCAGCTTATTCCAGTGTCTGACTAATCTTTCTGTGAAAGATTTTTTCCTAATGTCCAGTCTAAACCCACCCTGGTGCAGCTGGAATTCTGTTCTGTCACTAGTGTCCTGTGAGCAGAGCCCAGCACCAGCCTCTCTGCAATGGCCTGGCAGGGGCTGTAGAGTGATGAGGGCTCCCCTCAGCCACCTCTTCCTCACACTGAACACTCCCATCTACTTCAATGGCTCCTCATCAGATTTCTTCTCCAGGCCCTTCCCCAGCTCTGTTGTCTCCTCTGCACTGGCTCCAGCCCCTCCAGGTCTCTCTTGGATTGAGGTGCCCAGCACTGGACACAACTCTCCAGCTGTGGCCTCCCCAGTGCCCAAGACAGGCGGACAATCCCCTCCCTGGCTGCTCCCACCGTTTCTGATCCAAGCCAGGATGCCACTGACATTCTTGGCCACCTGGGCACACTGCTGGCTCATGTTCAGCCAGCTGTCAACTCAAACCCCCCAGGTCCTTTTCTACAAGACAGCTTTCCAGCCACACTTCCCCAAGCCTGTAGCTTTGCATGGGGTTCTTGTGGCCCAGAGTACACTGAGTACACTCCAGAGTACACAGCTACTAGTTACTATCTGAATCATATTCTGTTCATCCTTTTCTGGAAATGAGTGAAGCTTAAAGTATATGTCTTTCTCTGGAAAAACAACAACAAAAACAACAACAAAATAACACACAAAAAAAACCCCAAACCCACAAAAACTCACATCATTTCCTTAGACATACTCACTGTAAAAGTAAAGGAATAAGCAATCCTGATTCTACATAATCACATACATATCTCTTCGCTAATAAAAGCTAAAGCAACTGTTCAAAAGTCTCCATTCTGAAAAACTTAAAACAACTTAAATATAGATACCACCAACATGTATCTTTTAATCACGCATGTTGCCACATGGCAAAAGACTGGCACTTTGTGATGCTCCTCGTGCCCCTGTGCTCAGGTAGCCATTTCTGCTGGGTCAATTTTAGTAGCTTTGGCAGCCTCAGGGAAACATTTTGTTGCTTGGCATATTTCTTTTCACTTAGACTGAAATGGTAAGGTCACCCTATGTGGATGGGAAAAATCATATACTATGCTTGGCTTTGGGTGTGGTGATTTGTCTGCGTACTTAAGAGGAAGATAATAAAGGCAGTTGCTTACATGAACCCGTGACCTGCAATAAAATCAACTATGTATCTAATGTCTGGGAACAGCCATCCAAATATATCATGAATCACAATCACAGCTTTGTCGGTGAAAAAAGATGGTCTACAAACATATGCCATGATGTGCTCAATTTGTACTTCATCTCCAAGGCACCCGTATTTAGATCGTTCTCCACTATTATATAGGAAGGGATCAGCCATTTGGAAACCTAAAAAAAATAACAAAAGTAAGCAAGAAAATAAAAAGAATTTGTTAACACAAATAATTAAGGACAAATAAAGGCAAATATGATCTGCACAAAGTAGTTCAATAACTTCTGTAAATAACTGACAAGCTTGGCTGAAAGGAGAAAATTGAAAAAAAAAATCAGAATCAATGCACCAGTGCAAAATATCTTAGTCCATTGTGTGTTATTAAGCTGAATGAAGACCAATGCCAAAAGCAAAGTTATAAAATGACAAACGTCCTTCGTGTGTAGGTCCTGACTCTCATGTCCCATTTGTTTTGCTCCCTTGCCACAATATGTCAGCACTGATGCAAAGCAGTGCAGCTTCAGATGACTCTCTCTCCCCAGGCATGGGGCCATCACATGTGTCTTCATGGGGAATCCCATACTGGTTTCTCCAAATAATGTGATGGGTGAGGACCACAGCACTCAACTGCTACAGAAAAGTATAGTGTTCAGTGCTTCTCTCAGTGCTGGTGCCTGCTATGTAATCTGCACTTTAAGTAGTAGCATCACAGCTGTTCTGAGAGACAACATACTGGGTGCGGTTGGTGAAGTACAGACTTGTAAATTAGGTTCCGATGCCCTACACTTCTATGGAACCCCTTGAAAGGGATTGCTAGAAAAAAAAAAAAAAAAAGTTATGCAAATTTTATTAAAAATAAGTGGAAGCATTTGGGTTTGTCCCTTCCCTAGAAATAACGATTGCAGTCAATGAGCCAGTAGCTGTGCTAGAGAGATTAAAGTCAAAAGTTGTTCTGACTCTGTCTGTCAGAAGCTTGGAATGGACTCTGAGACAAAAGTAAATCGTGATCCTGTAATTAAAAGTAGTGTTATAATGCATCTGTACAAGAAATCCAATGAAGTCTGTAGGAGTAGTTTTAATAGTAGCATTTCTTAGCCATGTGCTGACTTTGAAGCTGTCCTTGGGGATGTGGTACACACACCCGCATATACATTATGACTGTCCTTCAGAAAACTATCTAGTCTTTATGGAAGTGTGGCAAGTTCTGGTAAAATATATATACTTTCCCCAGCTCTCCATTAACCACAGCAGTGGAGAGCTAGGTTTCACTGAGTAAGGGGGAATTTTGCTGAAAGAAACACAGACATATTTGGAACCATGGTGCAGGCAGATTGAAGAACAGAGTCAATGCCACAGTGACTCACCACTTTCTTACCCCTTACACAACACTTCCCAGCTTGCAGGTTTAATAACAGCATCAAAATTTTATATGCATTTAGACTGATTACTAATCATCCTTCCCAATGCATAGTACACATACACTGTTCTTCCTCATCTCCTCCCAACCCTGGGGCTATTCACACCAGATCTGGCAGGGTCAGCACTGAGTATAAGCAAATATGCTCGATTACAACCATAACCCCTGGCTGATAGAGTATGGCGTACAGATACAGAACTGTAGAATCAAGCTGCTTCAGAAATAGCCATGAGGTGGATGATCTCACATGGCAAGCAATCCCCTGTGCTGACAACCCAGATCTGACATCTGTTATTTTTTCTTCCACCTTCCTCAACACCTCAGTGTCAGGGTTGGTGTTAGAAGCATAAAGTAACCTGATCTGCAGGACTAAAAACTCCACTGTTTTGGCATGAAGCTGGAAACTGTAGCATGCATGGGAGACTATCTCCTAGTTTAAGCACCATAATAGGCCTGAAAATATCTGAGAGATGTCTATACATATTGCTTCCTAAGATGAATGAGCTTGTTGTAGTGCAAAAGACTGACTGGGGAATTCACAGGCACTCCCAAAGATAGCTAACACCACTGATTGCTGAGATATCAGCCATAATCTTAGTCCACGATGGTCTTTTGTTCAGAAAGGCCCAACCTCTGGTGTCCCCTTCAAGGAAGTAGTGTTCAGGAGGCATTAAGCTTTGCAACAGTTGTGAAACAGCTTACTCCCTATCTGTTGGTTGCTTCCCAGCAATCATTCCTTTGGCTTGTCTTGATTGATGCCTAGCCTGCTGGCTGTCTTCCAGGCACCAGGCTGTAGAGAACTCAGTAAATAGCCAGCCACACCTGAACTGCTTAGAAGTCTTCGATGAGATCCTGTTCTGTCAGAAGCTTGATTTGTTCCCGCCCGCCGTGCCCCACGCAACATGGTGTGGCAAAGCAACAAGACAGGATATTTCCTACCTGTCCTGTCTCACCTCATTCCCTCTTCCCACCAATTTCAGCCATTACACTTTTCCTTTTCCTGCTTTCCTCGTGGCACGGTTTCAAGCAGGCAGCATCCAGCCTTCACACCCCACTCCTCATCACTGAATGCCAGAAAAGAGGAGACGCGGGGCCTGGTGAGAAGCTTGAAACAGGAGAAAAAAAACTACTGCTGCTAAAAGGGGAAAAAGACTGATATTTTTCAGCCTGCTGTCATTCTTCTGCTTGTTAAGAAGCGGCCTTCTTTTACCTTCTCTTTCTCTCCTGTGGTCCTGCTCTTACTTGAGTGTTTTGATACAATTCAGCTTTTGTGCAAGTAAGATAAAAAATGAGGAGAGTTATTTACTGTCACCACAAGGCAAAGGTAAGCTCTCTTGGCTGTTAGAACAGTCCCAAATTACTACATTTTTAGGGTGCAAAAAAATCACACGGTTAAATCCTACTCAGTTTTCATTTTCAATAGGAAAAAAAAATCCTACTTGGAAGGTGAGGCTAGAAATCTTTAAAAAACAGTCAGGCAAAACGGGCAAAGACTCAATTATTGAGGATAATCCCCACTTCTCAGAAAGTGAAACTGAGCCCATGATCTCAAAGTGCTGTGCTGTTTGGCAGGACCTTGGACTAGTGATGCCAAGAAGTGACATCTTTGCCCCTTTTTCTGGGTCCAGTGATAACATTTTAAATTCTAATGGTAATTTCATTGGTAAATGCTTGGACAAAACAAGGAAAAGAATGAGAAGTCATTACCATAAGTGAAAAAAAATTATTATGGTCCTTTAACATGATCTTGCTATGGATGGACATGATTACCAGTGTCCTCAGAACTATTGCTGTGCCACAGTTTGCAGCAAGGACTCAAAATGAAATCCAGTCTTTCTCAAAGCTGACAGCCTTTGTCTTCACCTTATCTGCTCCCTAATACTTGGTGCTTTTTTCTTTTTCTTTTTTTTGCTGAAAACAAAATAAAAGTATCTCTTTAGAAGAGTGATTTTTCCTGAATGTTTCTTGCCTTTTAAAAAAGCTTTATCTAATTGCTTAGCAATTTCTGATGTCTCCCTACAATTAAAAGTAGTTAGCCTTTTTACACTGCCACAGAGTCCTTGTGGACCAGTTTGCCATCACGTACCTGGAGCACAGGATCCCGTTTTAGCCCAGCTCACTTCTTCTGCTCAGTGATATACCAGCTAGACTTCTCTAAACACAAAAAGAAGGAAACCAGTTCTTCTGATCCTCCAGGTTTTGCTCCTCCTGATGCCCATCCAGTTTTCAGGTGCTCTTCAACTCTTCTGCAGACTTTGGGATTGGGAGGTGAGGAGGAGAGGCTTAGGACAGGAGTCATCCCAACCAGAAGGGGTGGGGATAGATGATGCAGAGAGGCAGGGTGCAGCAGGCTCAACATCTGTTGCCTGTTACTCTACCTTTTATTTATTTATAATTTAAGGAGCTTAGAAAGCAAGTTACATACAAATACTATACTTCACTTATATCTTTTAATCTCTCTAAACATGTGTAATTCCTTAAAAAATAGTATAGAGAAGTTGAAAGAAGGCTCCTGAGACTTATCAGCATACTTCAGTTTTCTGGGAAAATTACCCTTCCAGACCTGTAGATTACAAAGCAAATAATGTGTGTGATGCAGCCATTTAAGACACCGCAGAATCTTTAGATCTCAGCATATATAGCTGAGACATTTAGCATCTGAAGTGCATTTGCTGATTAATTGTTAATTTTCAAGATGCATTTTCTTATAGGATATTCATGCATTTTTATTCTCCATAATACATGTCTCTAATGGAACTTGTGCTGTATTAAGATCAATCCGTCCTTGCATATTTGTAGCATAAAAAAATTATGGAATTCTTCCTAGCACGCAGATTAAACATATTGCAGCCACACCCAACAGTATTCCCAACAAGTTCAAAATTGTACCAAGTTATTTATGATTAGACTTACTTTCAACAAGTTAGAAACATTTGAGTCTGAACTGGTTGTTATTCATGGTGGCTCATTGAAATTTTCTTTTCCTTTTTCCAAAATGGCTTTGTATGCAAGGAATATTAGTTTAGCCCTCAGAGTGACTTCTACTATAGCTTCAGATTTTTCTGCACTTGGCTTGTTTGTGTGTTGGAGTGGAGGAATGAGAAAGACAAAAGTGCTCAAAGAAAATGACAATGTCATTTCAAGTCAAATATCTCAAGAACAAAATGTTGATTCTAATGATACGACAAATGTAGATCCTCAGCACTACTGTGTGTGGCATTGACCACTCTGTAACATGAGGACTATGTAGAACAGGTCACAGTTGGATTCAGTTCTCCAAACTTCAGGCATTTTACAGTGAGGATGTCTATATGTCAGCAAGGTGTCTACACTCCCATAGTTGTCATAAAGATTTAGGGTATGATTCATACTCTATGGGTGTCCTCTCTGGAATTAAATGGATAGTCCCTTCGATGTCAACAACTGTGCTTAGCATGGACTTGGGAGCGTACCCACTTAATGCAGGTGCTGTACTGAGTGCATCATCACTCAAGCAAGATGAGTCCCACCTCTGTGTGCTCTGGGAGCTACACGCAACTCAAAATTAAGGTTTGTCATATCCAGACAGTGGGAGTTTGTCCTGTCATACCTGTCAGTAGCTTTACACATCCAGATTGTATAAGAAACCATTAAAAAGATTGCTTGTGTTGCAAGGGAGGGAGTGGGGACACTTCACTGAAAAGATCCAGTTTATACTCTGAGATTACTGGCATCTTGCTTGAGCTTGCCTAACCCCAACTGGGTGGGCATCCTGTAGTCAGATCCACAAGACTAAAGTACTGTTTTCCTACCTTGCCCCACCCTGAACTTGTCTCTGTTCAATCTGTGGTCTCCTATGGAACAGATTGGTCCGGAAGAAGCAGATATCTGATGCAAACGACATCTCACAACTGTCAATCCTGTCTCCATGCCCACCATCTCTAATTAGGGATGGTTAGGGTGAAAGGAGAGCAAAGTACCTGCTCTGCTGTAATTCAAGCCTTTGCCTGAGTACTGTGATGTCATGGTTTAGGAACAGGGCAATCCCCAGACAGATAACAGACCCCCTCTTTTAACTGCCCCTCCCTCCCCAAAGGGGAGAGAAAAGGAATAAGGGAGAGAGACTTAATGATTAGAAAAAGGAAACGAGAACAATTTAATGAAAAATGAAAATGAAATATTTACAAATATGTACAAAGCCAGTACCGAACCCAACACCCCCTGATGGTAATTACGTCACCCTCACTGATGCTGTGGAGGAGCTGGACTCTGGCACCGGGTCTTGGGAGCAAAAAAAACTAACACGAGAGCCAAAGCAAAAAAGGAGAGACCGGAAGCGAAAAGGGGCGAACCTCCAGACCCCCGAGCTTATATACTGGATATGACGTCTATGGGATGGATACCTCATTGGTCAGTTTGGGGTCACCTGTCCTGTCCGCTCCTCCCTGCAGGTGCGGCCTTTCACTTTTCTGCACCCCTCAGTGCAATACACAAATTCTAGCAATGGCCTTGGTTTGCATTCCATCCCTGCTAGTAACTCTAAACATGAGCTGTTATCACTGCTAGAAGCGGACACTGTCTGCAAAACATGCTGCTAACTCTAGAAAGCGCAGCCAGTTAGAAAACCTGAGCTGAAAAAATAAAATAACTGAACAGAATTTCCTTGGTTTTCACCCAAACCAGGACATGTGATTATGCCTGACCTGCAAACCCTGAATAATTTAAATCTCCCATACCTGAAGAGACCGCCTCTTTCCCTTTAAGATATAATCACCTCTGTCGTTGACTGAGGATTATAGAATTAACTTCACTCAGGCATTTTCTATAGTCTTAAGCAATTTATGATTTTGGGGTTTTTTTTAAGCCTGCTGTGATAATCTCTATTTTTAATGTTTAAAGAATTGTAAAAAATAGAAAAAGAAGAAGACAAACAAGGGTTGGATTGAGCACATTAGATTCACTTGTTCAAACACACAGTGGTCAGATTTTTCCTTCATGCAAAACATGCAGCTGGTTTTTGTTGGGTTGTTTATTTGTTTTATTTCCTGAAGGTTTGCACCAATACTGCTCTAATTGCTCTTTCTGGTCTTCTAGAAATGCACATGGAATAAAACCCCAAAGTAAATCCTCATGGCTTTTTACTGCATTTTTTTAGCTGCATGTTAGCATAAAAACAGTATCCTAGGACATGCAAGACTGCTATCTCAAGACAAATTGGAAAGGTATTCTTCCCCAGAGAGCTACTGATAGATAAAAACTCAGAAAGGTAAGTATTCTGCTGGCATCTAGTGCAGAAGTAAGAGAGTCCAACAGAGAGACCAACAGACAGGCTTAAACATGCCCCATTTACCATCATCATCTGGTACAGTATTCAGAGTGCTGCTGGTAGCTGCAGACTTGTCAGAAAGTTGAAGTCATTACAAATGTTTTAGGTTTTGAAAACCCTGCTCAAAGCATCTATGATGAGTGATGCTCCACTTTCAGCCTAACAGGTGTGGATCAGGCAAGAGGGATGGCAAGTCTCCCCTCTCCTCTTGCATGGGTCCTGCTGGAAATAGCAGCCTTATTAAGGTGTTTACCACCACTGAAGGTACCTTGTGAGGAACCAGTGGAGAGGATCCCAGGAATGGTTAGAGGAGAGGCATGGGTGAGGGCATCAGAACAGCTCAGCTCAGCTCTCTGCCAGTCCAGCTGAGGGCTCTGTACTCAGCACCTGCCTTGAGAGCAAGAGGAATACTTGAGGACTTGGGTGGCTACCAGAAGGGAGCATAACTAGTCCCTCTCACACAGCTTCACTAAAAAGAGAGGGCCTAATTAGCAGGACTGTAATTTGGAATTGTATTTGGGGTTTTTGTTTCTGCATGTAATTCTGATTCCTGCCATCCAGTAAAAGGCTGCACACCTAAACTTACCTGAGTCATCACTTGGGAGGGAAGAAATGCAGTTTAATAAACCTGATTCCATTTTACAGGTTTCTGGCTTCAGTGCCTACTTAGTGTTTGAATAAAGACACTTAGAAATTGGGGCAAATCTCATTATTGCACATCAAGGCTCAGTGGGAGGTTGACATGGACAGATACTCTTTCACTATGATCAGGTGGAAACTAGTCCTACACTTACAATTTTTATCTTTACCATCTCCCTAGCATGGTACTCTGGAGTTTGGGCCTGCCTTTGCCCGGAGCATTAAAAAAGTCTCCAGAAATTCTCCGGTTTGGTTAGTAGTGAACCATATCCCTGCTCTTTCCCATGCTTTCTCATGTGTCTAAGAAGAAACATTCCGAAGTCTCCCCTTGTGTGGGAGTGACCTTATCTGCTTCATCTGGTGCTGCACTGGCAAGCACGGCAGAGTTCCCTGCACCATGCAGAGCACCCACCTCCTCACTGGGCACCAGCACCCAGGTCAGGGCAATTGCTGCTTCTTTGCATCTCTCGATGTGCTCCCACTCACTTGCATTTTTATTTGCTGATAAAAAACAACAGACTCAACATGTCATAATCTCTCCCCTTTGGCCATTTCCCACTTTCATCTTGCCCCCTTTGCTGGCTTTCCCCTCTACACCATTTCTGTAAGTTATTTGAAGCCACTGAAGTATTTTCTGGTGGCCCCTTTTAATGTCCCTCTGAGTGTCCTGTTTTTTCTTTTGGGTAAAAAAGGGTCAAGTCTCAGAGGGTATAATTCCTTTTCTCCCTAAAATCAGAAGTATGGCTCTGATCACAGGGAAGGAAGGATGATCTGGAAAAAAAAAAAAAAAAAAAGGATTTTAATATGTATGCTGCTCATTTGTTTGCTTACATGTAGAACTGGTTGGCCCAACGGCTGCGGTGTTTCTCATGGCTGCTTTGGAATAGTTTTTGCCTAAAATAATTTGTGAATGTTTAGACTCAGATTTCCTATTTTGGATGAAAGAGCCTGTGGGATTTCAGAGGGTGTGTTTTGTGAACTTATTGAAAAAGGGTGGATTATAACTTTAATTACACCAAAGCAATAGGAAAACTATTTTAATATTGCAGGTGACATGCAAAGAGGTGTATTCAAATTACCTAACACTGTTCAGGTGTTTCTAGATTATTCAGTAGCTCATCACTTTATTAAAAAAAAAATAATTTATTGAAATTTCAGTACAAGGCACATGATTCCAAATATTCCAAATAATAATTAATATTAATAACAATAAGGAAAATAGTAAATTTTGGAGCAGTGTCTCAGAAATATGGAGTCAAGAAGAGGCAGCATCGTTGTTGCACTGAACACTATAAATAGAGACATGAGCAAGATAATAAAATTAAGATTACAATGATAAATGCATGGATTAAGGGCTTATTTCCTTACCTACAAACTTGAACATCTATTTTTTGCATTATTTAAGAATATGTCTATCAATTTTTATTCCAAAGTATTCTGTCATCATGCCTAAAACTACAAAAGTTTGGAATACAGAAATATAAAGCACTTTTCCTTTTACTTATCCATCATTCAGACTGTTACCTTCAACCTTTTTTTTAATTTCAGGAGCTTTCTGGGATTAATCAGGTGGAAGAGTGTCTTTCATTTTGTTTGCTTGGAATTGAGTCTCTGCATTAAGATATAAACACAGTTTCATTCTTCAATACAAATAAGTTGCCTTGGACAAAAATCTGCTTCTTGAGCCAGTAGAATTTATGCCACTTTTAAGAAAAGGCAACTTTTGTGAGTAGAAATTTATTGTCTCTCCTGTAAACTCCCAGTGTGTTTGATTTGGCTGAGATGTTTCAAGAGATCCTTTTTTAAGTGTACTCCAAAATTTCTACTTATATATGATTCTTTAGGCTATACATCTTCCAGATGAACATTTAGCTTTTTTTTCCCTAACTGGAAAAAGGGGACTGTCACTGATCAATCAACAATTCTAGCAAAAAAAAATATTATACTAAGTCAGAGGTTTAAAGTCTGAAATTTTAATCAGAGTGCCAGGAAAAAAAAAACACAAAACCCTTCTTCCCATGTTTGCTTGAGTTTAGAAGGCCTGTTTTGCAAGCATGTCTACACATCACTAATCCTGGACTGGATCCAGGCAGCTTTGGCCTGTGCCCCACAAAGCAATACATACACGCAAGTGCAACATCAAAGGAGCAAGTTTAAGGAAAGTAAATATAAGAGCTTCTAATTATATTACAAGGTAATTATCATACATAAACTGAGCCAGAGCAATCAAGGTACTTTATTAAATCTGTTTTCAGAGAACACCTGTTCTTACACTTCCTCTAAAGCAAAATAATGAACTTTGGCCTAGCAGAAAGAAATTACATTTGAACGCAATCCTGGAAATGGTTGAGTGGTGGGAGTGAGTGTACCTACCTTACAGTATGTGCCAGTTTAACAACATCTCAGAGTTGCTCTGGAGTAAACACATAATGGAGGATCTCAGAAGAGACAAAGGCCTGAGGCAGGGAAAGGGCCAGGCCACCATGTGTGTCCAGCCCAGGGCAGGCACAGGCAGGCACACAGACAGAGTTCACTGCGTGTGGAAGGGAACGCTTGGCCAGGAAGGCCAAGCAGGACGCAGTCACTGCCCACCCTACCTGGTTCACCGAGGACATCTGTTGTCTATGCCGTCAAATATCATGGTGTGGAAGAGATTGTCTGCCCCTGCCCACCTGGACAGTTAAAACTTCTGCGAGGGCTATTCCTTCTGAAGCCAATGAAGAGTGAACTTCCAGGCTTGCTCTTCCACACACAGCTCGTTTGTGAATGAGCAAGTTTCAAACTGGAGGCTTCAGAAAAAGAAAGAATGAGCTTAAGCAGGAAAGTTCAAGGCCTTATCAGATTTGCTCTTAAGGGCTGATATTACCACCTCCAGACCTGACAGTCTCCAGCATACTGCTTCATTCTGGTCTGAAACAAATGGACTTCAGTTGCCTCATAGATCCACAATGAGATCTCAGAGACGTGACAAGTTATGGGCCATGAGATAAAAAAAGTTAGTGTCACTTTATTCAACCCTTCACAAAGTTGCCCCTTCCAGAGCCCTGTCTTGAGCTGCAGCTCAGACCTCAGGACAAGCTTGTCTGTTCATTATAGCCTGTTCTCCTGGTTCAGGAGGAAAAACCAACCCAAACCTGAAACCTTTCCTCGGCAAGCTGGAATTAATTCCCCAGTCACTCGCCACATCTCTTCAAAGAGGACAACAGTCTGCACCACAATTTACTAGCTTCCCCAGATCTCCTGGCTTGATTGTAGATTTGCTTGAGGAGCTGAGATACATTTTTTTTTTAGTGGAATCACCTCTTACTTCTACCAAGTCAGAACTCAGTGGATTTCCTTTCCTCCCTGTACAAACCACCTTCTAAGCATGGATACAAACAATGAATGAGTTCTCCAGGGTGTATGTTCTTCCCTATTACCTGGATAAAGAAGGAGAATGAATAAAGAGGAAATAGCCGTTTTCTCCACAGAAGAAATTCATACTGTGTTCTTCCCTTCACATACTGTTTCTCACAGGAGAGTGACAGTTTTACATTAATGGGATACATTTTTCTGAATGTGCATATGAAAAATAAAGCTTGGATATAAAGGAGATAGGAAGAACACTGTGGGAGGAAGTCTTGCATAGGCTGATCCTGAAAGAAGAACCCAGGACTTTCAATTGAAGACATATGCCCTCAGTGTGGCCATGAAGATTTAACATAAATATGCTAAGTAAGATATCCATGTTCAAGCTACTGCTCCAATTATGCTCATTTGTGCAGAGACTTCCATATCCATACAGCTACTTCTTGTACCACTCTGTCTTCTCTGGGAGATCTTGCCTTTGCACAGCTATTTATGTTTTGATGTGAGCAGGAACCAGAAACCTGATTCATATCATTCCAGTCAGACACCAACATACTATTAGCTATTCCAACACTCCCTCTCTTGTTTCAAGCAGAAATTGGTGCCTGCTGATGTACTCCTCCCCTGAAATTTCTTCAGAAGTGAAACTCAGTGAAGTTCAAAACTGAACTTCAGTGGATTTTTCTGATTACATGTATTTATCCTTAAGAAAATCAGAGAAAACTCATTACAATTCCTCAAAGTTAAAACCCATGGTTTATCTGAGCACAACCATTTCTGTATATTATGTAACAACTGTGAAAAGTTCTTTCCTGTAAGAAAAGACATAAATGTCAATATTTTCACACTTAAAGCTCTGGAAGCTGACTGCATTTCCAGGGACAAACACGCATTATGTGAGTTGGGAGCAAACAGTAAGCATGGCATGACTCAGAGGAACAGAAATGAAACTGCACATTCCTCAGTGAACTTCTGAATTATGCAAATATAGTTAACAATCAACTCCTGCCTTGGCATTTGCAATTAAGGCTCTTCATTACCATGCAAGATGCTTTTATAATACAGGTTTGTTAAAAGGGCTGGTTTATGTTTTCAGCTTTGATGGAATAAAGAAGGTTTGTGGAGTTTGGGAAACCACAGGTTTCCTAAATGCAAACTAGATTCTGCACATTTCACCTGAGTACAGATCAGAGTCATTCTTGATGTGTTTATCTTTCAAGCAGCTGAACTACTGGCAGTTATATTGTTTACTCCTGGAAACCTTCCAGAGGATCTGCAGACTTCAAAGGCTGCTGAGAATTCTTCATATACTGTAGGTATCATATCTTTTTGAGGAACACTTCTTTCTATGTTCACCCAACAGCAGATAAAAGCCAACAATTATAACATCCTTGTCACACTTGTAACTTCCTTTTCTCTTCTACAAGCAGTAGATTTCCAGTTCACCTACATTCACAGATCCCCATCGCTCTAACTAGATATCTCAGGGTCTCCTCTCTCTTGACCTGCCCCTGTCATTTCAAGATAAAGGCTGCTGGTAGGGACACAACAATTCACACGTGCATGGTGCCTAGCAGGAGCTGACAGCAGGGCTGTGATGACATGATGCTAGACTAGATCCAGGCTCACACAACAGTCTCCTCTTGTGAGACCATTTGGTGTGTCAGTGTGCTGCAGTACTCCCATACAGGAACTGGCAGGGCTCATTGATGGAGCTCAAAACTAGATTTGAAGGAGGAAAGGGGGAAAACCTGGCTTGCAGGAGACAAGCTGGTGTCATCTGTGGGGTGTTATGCCAGCTCCACTGCTACATCAGGGTTGGTACCAGTCAGGATATACTGTAGTATTACAAACTCCCTCAAATGCCTGTACACAAAACACCCAGCATGGGGAATAAACAGGATGAACAGAGATCTGTGTGCGATCTCAGGACCATGATCTGATTGCAATCACTGAGACATGGTGGGACAGCTCTCATGACTGGAACACTGTCATGGATGGCTGTGTCCTTTTCAGGAAGGATAGGCTGGCAAGGCAAGGTGGTGGAGTTGCTCTCTATGTGGTAGAGGTAATGTGGGCCCTGCTGGTTGAAGTGGGTGCCCTAGTGACTGAGGACAGAGAGAAGGCTGAGTTACTGAACGCCACCTTCGCCTTGGTCTTTACTACTAAGGTCAGCTACCAGGAGTCCCAGGCCACCAAGACCACAGAGAAATTTTGGAGGGAGGAAGTTCTTTCTTCAGTTGAAGAGGCTTGAATTAGAGACCAGTTGAGCAAACTGGACATCCACAAGTCTATGGACCCTGATGGGATACACCCACAAGTGATGAGGGAGATGGCAGAAGTCATTGCCAGGCCACTCTCCATAATTTTTGAGAGGTCCTGGAGAACAAGAGAGATGCCTGAGGACTGGAGAAAGGCCAATGTTGTCCCAGTCTTTAAAAAGGGCAAAAAGGAGGACCCAGGTAACTACGTGGGTCAGCACCACCTCCATCCCTGGAAAGGGGATAGAACAACTTGTTCTTGCCACCATCTCCAAGCATCTGGAGGAAAGGAGGCTTATCACAAGTAGACAATATGGATTCAGTAAGGGGAAGTCATGCTTGACTGATCTGATATACTTTTATGATGACACAAATAGTTGGATAGATGAGGGGAGGCCATTGGATGTGGTATTCCTTGACTTCAGCAAGGCTGTCTCCCATGGGATCCTCACAACCAAGATTAAGAAGTGTGGATTGAGTGATTGTGCAGTGAGGTGGATTGGGAAGTGGCTAAAGGACAGAGCACAGAGAGTTGTGGTCAGTGGAGCAGAGTCTGGCTGGAGGCCTGTGACTAATGGAGTCCCCCAAGGGTCAGTACTGCCTCCAGTATTATTCAATATATTCATCAGTGACCTGGAGGAGGGGGTAGAGAGCACCCTCAGCAAGTTTGCTGATGACACCAAACTGGGAGGAGTGGCTGACACAGCAGCAGGCTGTGCTGCCATCCAGAGAGACCAAGACAGGCTGGAGAGCTGGGCAGGGAGAAATGCAATGCAATTGAACAAGAGCAAGTGTAGAGTCCTTCATCTGGGGAGGAACAACCCCATGGATCAGTCCAGGCTGGGGGCTGATGTACTAGAGAGCAGCTCTGGAGAAAGAGACATGGTGGACCCATGAGCCAACAATGCACCCTTGCATTGGCCAAGAAGGTCAATGACATCCTTGAGGCATTCAGAAGAGTGTGGCCAGCAGGTCAAGGGAGGTTCTTCTCCCCGTTTACTCTGCACTGGTGAGACCCCAGCTGGAATACTCTGCCCAGTTTTGGGGACTCCAGTTCAAGAAAGACAGAGATTTACTGGAGAGAGTCCAGCGCAGGGTTACCAAGATGGCGAAGGGAGTGGAGCATCTCCCTTATGAGGAGAGGCTGAGAGAGCTGGGGCTCTTTAGCCTGCAGAAGAGGAGACTGTGGAGGGACTTCATCCATGTCATCCATGAATATGTTAAAGGTGAGTGTAGAGAGGATAGAGCCAGACTCTTGCAATGTCATCCAGTGACAGGACAAGAGGCAACAGGAGTCAGTTGGAGCACAAGAGGTTTAGGGTAAACACAAGGAAAAACTTCTTCATGGTGAGGGTGCCAGAGCCTGGCACAGGCTCCCCAGGGAGGTTGTGGAGTCTCCATCTCTGGAGACACTTAAGACCCACCTGGATCTGTTCCTGGGTGACTTGGTCTAGGTGATCCTGCTCAGGCAGGGGGGTTGGACTGGATGATCTTTCGAGGTCCCTTCCATCCCCTAACATTCTGTGATTCTATGATACCCTGTCCCTGACCCCTGCTTCCTTTCTGGTGAGGAGCTAAAGCCCCTCTCTTTCCTCTTGACTTTGGAATGCTTGGTCCTGAGCTCAAGGCTGGCAGTCATGGGTTGTGATCTGGGAATTATTCTAGTGAAGAATCAACAAGATATTTCAGCCTGAGGCAGGACAACAGATCAGCAGCCCCTGCTGACTCATTTATTCAGCTGCCACCAGTGCTGGCAAGGGGCAGGGCAGCTGTGCAGGATGCTGCTTCTGATACTGAAGGCTTCAGACACCTGAAAGTGTCATTGGACCCCTCAGATTAAAGGCTTAATCAGGTGGTATAATCGAGGTAATAAGTTTCCCAACATAGGCAGATGCTCATTTCATGGCCCATTACATTCCAGATGGTCCCAGCCGGGTGCATACCACTGTGGTCCCTACCTGTCTGTCCCACTGCAGTCCCAGAGATGCTCCATCTCTCCTGCCACCACCTCTTAGACTCTGAACCACCTCTTCTGGATTGGAGCAGAGATGCCCTCTTGTGGCACCCATGGAGCTCTGTCACCTCTCTGAACCTGTTCGTGCTCCTGGTCTCCAGGTTTTCATGAGGCTCTTTCACTCAGGCACATTCCACAATCTTCCTGTGGACTGAGGGTTTAGGCTGACTGAAGTGTAGTTTCCTTGATTCTCCTTTTTCTCCTTGAAGATGGTTGCAGGCCTTGCCATTTTCCTGTTTCCAAGGTCCACTCCTTATTATCTGTTCTTCTAGTCTCTCTCCTAGCCCCTCTCCTCTACAGTCACCTGTACACGTGCTTCTGCCACCTCACCACACTCATCTTGGCCATGCTATTCACAATAATCCTTTACACCATGCTTTTCAACGGTACAGCTCATGGTTGCTCTTCCTGCACTCCTGTATCTCAGTACAGAGGAGGAGCTCTATTTGCTCAGCTTTACATTACTCACATCAGTAGTGAGACTGAGGGAGGAAAAGAGAGTTGTCCCTGATTCTGTAAGGCCTTTGACTCTGTCCCCCACAACATCCTTCTCTCTAAACTGGAGAGAGATGGATTTGATGGGTGGACTGCTTGGTGGATAAGGAATTGGTTGGATCACAGAATCACAGGATCGCAGAATGTCAGGGGCTGGAAGGGACCTAGAAGATCATCTAGTTCAACCCCCCTGACAGAGCAGGGTCACCTAGACCAAGTCACCCAGAAACAGATCCAGGCGGCTCTTAAGTGTCTCCAGAGATGGAGACTCCACAACCCCC
>JANHGL010018701.1:0-13412 GCA_024611195.1 Ceyx melanurus
GAGTGTGCACAGCTAATGTCACTGTTATTATATATATATTATATATATATAATAATAAGCTAATGTCACTATTATTATATATATGAGGCTGCTTAATGAAGGGATTAGTAGCAGTGAAATTACTGCATCTACATCCTGTGTAACATAATAAAAAATTAAAGAAACAAACAAGATAAAAGTTCAAAGCTTTTCATGAGAAAGGAAAAAAAAACCCAAACCACCGCATGCTTAGATATTCATTACAGTATTAATATACTAATATTAATATACTAATATTAATCTCTACACAGTAGGTGTGTAGTCTCTTCAGAAGCAGAGCCAGCAGCCCTCCTGGTGTTGCCAGGCAGTGGGGAGTTGTGTCCGCATCACAAGCCACGAGGGGGCAACAGCAAAAGCAACACCGAGAGGCCAACAACAGAAGCTGAGAAATCTCTCCTCTCTATTTCTATTAACCAGTTCAGAAAAGCCTTGAAATGCAGCAGGAATGACAGCAAATATAAGAATAATAAGAATGAAGAGCAAAGCATTGCACGTCCAAGCACAGGAGCAAAATCCACAAAGATTTTCATGGGGGTATTGAAAAGAGTCTGAGATCAGACCTGTAATGCAGAGGTTGTTTTGTTTACCTTCTTATTTTTTCATGCCTTTTTCAGCTGTCTCATAAATTTCTCATCAGTTCTGTAGATTGGAGAATACCATTCTCTGGATTAAGTGGAAATGGAAAGTATAGGGGGGAAAGTCATAGATAATTACACTGGTTAACATTAGTCAGAGTCCAAGGTAGTGCTGGCAGAGAAATACAAGGAAATATGAAATTGCTTTTCAGCCCAGTGCTGGAGAGTTGCCCTATGGAAGCACAGGGAAGGTGCTGAGGGAAAAATGCATAAAAAACCAAGCAGTATGTGCCAAAGAGAGGCAACCCATCCCTGCTTCACTTCAGGGATTCACAACAAAGCACTGGAACTCCTAAAGGAAAAATTGTGTAATTTTAGCCATAGCCTCTGAAAAAAAACATATCTCAGCAGAATTTTTCAAAATAAATTAATAAAGAGATCAAACAATAGACCCTTCTAAATATGTGGGTTTAGGCAACAGAAGCAATCAATCTCACCAGAAACTCCAGCAAAACAGATCATATATCCACTCTGACTGGGAACTTGCATAGAGCAATCATTTGGATCATTGCTACTTTTAATTAAATGCACATTAACACAATGACTTTTGTGAGATACAAGCAAGATGACATCTTATGGCACTCATCATGGTTTTTCTGAAGGAAAGTTTCAATTCAGTAATTAAGAAGCTGATAGGAGTATTATAGTAGTATTATAGCTTATTTGTTCTGTCTGATGACTACATTAAGTTGAACTAGCTCTGCCACTGAGAAAAGCAAGATACTGGGGCTGGCTTTCTTAAACTCAAGTAAAAGTCTGCAGCCCTTTCCTCCTCCCTGCTGCTGGTTCATGCTTTTCCCTTTTACTGCCATTGACATGCAGGTGTAGATGTGCCAAAAACTGGGTTTGGGGAACAGATTCAGCTGGAAATTAGCTGGGGAGGAGGAGAAACATGGACAGGGAGGGTCAATAGGAGCAGCCTACAATTAGATTGGCTTAAACTAATCTTGAAACAATACCCTTAGTACCCACAGAGGCTATTCCTCTTTGTATCTAGCAAGATGTGCAGAGAGTCAGCTACCCTGTTTAATTGCAAAGCCTGTTTAAAGGCAAAGCTAAAAGCAATGAATGAGAAAGGAAGGAGATGGCCTTGTCTGAAACTTTATAATGCAACCTGGTGCACTGCAGGCATAATAAAATTATATGCTAAGCCAGTCCACACATTAGAAGAGCAGCTGCCTAGTGCCTAACTATGAAATTACTCTGTAAATGAAAAGCAGGAATAAAGAGTAGCCAAATGGAAAAATACTTCCTGACCCAGCAAAAGAAAATCATTTACAACAGTTTCCCAGCACAGAGAAAGAAAGAAGGGTGGGTGCACAGCACAAAGAGGTAGAAACTCAACTGCAGGGTGTTTAGCAAATAATGAGAGATATTGGAATGGGTGTTTCAAAGAAGGAAAAAGAGGTATACCCAGTTTTACTACATAGTTTAATGAAGGGGAGTATTCAAGATCTAAAAACTGATGTGGAAGAACAAGCAACCTTTACTGTATTAATATTACTGTACAATCACCTGCATCTCCCTACCACCTTTCATGCAGTAATCAATAAACTGTACATATGGCACACAACTGCTTTGACCCAAGGTCAGTTCTCCAAAGTAAATACAGAGACTTTTACAGAGTTAGCACATCACTAAGGGAAAACTACAGCATCTGGTAAACACAGACAGAAGAACAGACTTGCCCCACTGCATGGCAAGCAATAGAAATACCTAAGATGTCATTTTTTGTCAAATAAATGACAAAAACTTCCCTAGAGTTTAAACAGCCTGCAGAATTGTGACCATCTCAGGATAGCTTCCCCATGAAAGCTGCTAGGAGCAATTTGTCTGTTTGCAAAGACTATCCAAATGCTAATTAATATTCCTAAGGCTAGAGACCATTGGATTTGTACTGTCTTACCTAAGGAAGATACCAGGCTGGCTCTGCACAGGCACCAATGGGAGAAACCCTCTGATAGTCACCTCCCAGCACTGATTGCAAGAATCCAGCCCTGTTCTGGGGGCTATCATGTTGATGCACATTAGGCTTGTGAATATGTGTGTGTGAGTTATCAACATGATAAAGACTTGTTGGCTGAATACTTAGGTGTATTTTTGTGACCCAATCTTTCATCTCCAGAACTCCCTCCTTGTCCACCATGCAAGCTAGGGTAGCTCTGTTGAGTGCCTGCTTCTTGAGAACATCCATAGTCTGGTGAAATCCCCTCTTGTCCCCTCAGAATCTTTCTCCAGTCCCAAATGCATTACCCAGGTTGGTCTTTCCACCCTTGTCACCCATTCCCACACTTGGGGAACATTTCCCCTGACACCTCTATGTCATCTAATTCCTTCTGAGCTCATCCCAACCCTGAGACTTTTTTGGTCTCTCCAACCCCTTCAGGATGTCTCTAGCCCCCATAACAACCATTTTTGTTCTTTCAGCATCCTTTCCAAAGCCACCTTTGCAATACAGAGCAGTCTGCTCACTTCCCATCTTACAGCAGGGATTTATTTGCTGCCCAACACCCCAAGATGTCTGTTGTCCACTTGGCTCTCCTCCAGAGTTTGCCAACAGAAGACAACAGCCTTTTTACTGCCACCCATCTTGGGGTGGGGTGGGTGAAATTTTGCAGTTTATTTTTGTTCTAGTTAAGTAACTGCTAACTGAACTATTTCACAGTTTGTAATACTCTTTTTTATGTCTTTGGTTGGTTTTGTATTACTGTTGTCATTTAGGACTTAAATAAGTCTGTTGTGGGACTCACTCCAAGTGACCTTTAAGGCGACACTGACTCATCAATGATTTCTAGTTAATAATTTCTTTTGTACTTTGAACTCTTTTTGAGAAGGTATCTACATGGGACCTGGTTTGGCTTTGCCCTCCAGTCGTACCCAAAACATAATTCCAAGCAACATTTGGTACCTTACACTGTCTCTCAAGAAGTCAAAACTTACCCTATAGAACTTTGGGGTTTATAGCAGAAGCTCAACCACAGAAACATCAAGAACACCATTATTTATTCTTTTCTTTTATACTCTAGAAAAAAATCAGGCTTAATTACTTACTCCTTCAATTAGCTGGTGTGTTACTGGTAGAAATATTGAAAGAGCAGGTGCCTTCATGTCCAGAAGGAGTCAGTGTCTTTGCACAGAGATTTTCACACCCTCATTTAAGGCAGAAGAGCAACTTCGATGCTTCTCCTTTGGCTGCCTTCATAGTTCTGGTGGTTTGGCCCTGTCCCCTTTAGGCTCCAGGAGAGGTTGTTGAGAAAAACCCACCTTATTTTCTCTAACCAGCTCAGTCAGATTCTCATCAAGTTTCAATTGTCTTAATTTCAATTAACTTAATGGATCTATAGCAATTTACTCCCACAAATCACGTGCCTTAAGTATTCTGATGTACATTTTTCAGCTCTAACTAGGGAAAATCAATTCTAATTATTACCCACACTTCCCACCCCCACCACCCCAAAATGCTAGTTTTGTACTTTTGCCCGTAACAGCTGTGGGACTATGGTAAGTAAAAATAAGTGCCTGTCTTCTTAATCTTGTCATCACATGGCTAATTAAAAACATGTCTCCATTTTGGAGGCCCATGTCTTGGAAAAACACAAGTTTTGGCAGCCTGGTTGCTAGGAGATGTTTATTCATGTTGTGCAGTTTTGGATTGATAGCATTCTGCACGCAGGAGGAACAGGAGACATCATCTCTTCTACAGACACAGAGGGGGAGCTGAGAGCATAATTGGCACTGGACTGCCTGTGTTGTACTCTCAACAAGAAAAATGCTGTTAATTTTAAAATTCTGTACCTGGCTACTGTCTCTCTTTTTTTTTTTTTTTTAGGAAAAATCTATTTAATGGAAGCTTCATGTCTTCCAGATGAATGCTAAGTGTATACAGATTGAAATGAGCAAATCTAGAGCACGTATGGTGTGTTGATCTACAGGTTCTCTTGAATGCTGCAACTGAAATAAGAATTACTGAACATTATTTATGAATCACCATGGGACAACCAAGAAAAAAAAAAGAACCTCCAAGTCATATTTGAAGATCACATCAGAATTAGGGTGGAAGCCAATTCTCCCAAACTTCTATTCTGTGCCTCAGTCTGGAAAGCTGTGTATTTTTTAACAGAGCTCTGGAGTCTCAAAGGAACAACAGATACACTCCAGTTGGTGATCACTGGTTCAGATAAGGATCCAGCTCTCCTGAATTTCCACATCCAGTTACTGCATGCAGCAGTCTTTTTCATGGCTAAAGTTCCACAAGATGTGCAAAGCTCAAGTCCTGGCTCTCCAAGTGAACACTGAAAAAAATGTACTTGTGAACAAAGTGGTTTCAGGGCCTCAGTAGGTGATACCTGTTTCCCAGTGTTCCTTTCACCTCTTACCTTATAAACCAGGGAAAACATTGATGAAAAAACCCCAAGTGCTTCAGTCATGCACAAGAAAAAATGATTTTTTTATATAGATAGATATCTCTCTTTTATTGGAGACATTCACCTTTTGACTGCTTGAGATGCTTGTTTGGAATGTGAATGTTCGGTAATCACATTACTGTGAAGCAGGAAACGGGCAAAATCTTTTCCTGCAGAGTGAAATGGAATGAAAGTGAGCTCTGTAAGCTCAGCTGTAGATCAGATAACCCAAAGCTGATTCCATTTCCTTCTACAGCTAACAAATTTAATCAACACCTCATCTCCAACTGAGTTTCTGAGAAGGCTCCTGAGATTTCATGAGCTCAATGTAGAAGTGCCAGTGGAGAGGTATGGCCGTGGGAAGCAGTCAAGACTTCTGCAAAACAAAAAAATTCACAGCAAACATACTATTTGGCAGAAAATGAACTCAAATTTATCTGAGAATATGGATAGAAATTAATAAAGGAAGCATTAAATTTTGCCAGCCTTGCTGAAAAATTGCCAAGTAGAGACATTAATGTAAATAATTAATTAAATATCATTAAAAAAAATAAAAAGGAAAGCTATCAATTTATTCCATAACAGTAATTACTTCTAATAGTCTTAAAGTTCTAGTGAACACAAACTAACCTGTGGACAAGAATGGATGTTTCTTCCACCAAAATCAGGGGTGGCCTGAGCTAATGCACATCTCAGCAAACTGATTTATAAGGCCTCTTCTTAGGAGCATCAGTAACATTCTCCACTTGTTCATGAATTCAACAGTTAAACTTTTCTGAAGTTAGTGTGAGTACCTCAGCACTGCTTGATGATGATAAAGGATTCCTGCTATTTTTATTCAGAGACAAAAACCCAGTGTCACAAAATGTGAAAAGATTCTATTCTTAACAAAGGATAATATTGAAAAAATGCAACCAGGAAATTTTTGCTGGCATATAACTGATTATGGCCCTTCAACAGCAACAGAATATTATGATTTCTAGATAAATTTAAAGAAAATAATCCAGGAATATAAACCAGAGAGAAAAAAAAAATAGCACAGAGAGGATTATTGAGAGTGGCTGATACAGTTAAAGCTGAATAAAAAATCCAACTATCCAATATTAAGAAATATGAGCATATTTTGCTACTTGATGAGCTCTGAGAGATACTGAAATTTGAGTTAAGCACAGTATGTGGGTGTCCAGTAATGAAACAAGCCCTGTTTCCAGTGGGCAAACTCCAAGCAAAGGAATGGTCACAGAACTAGAATATTCAGCTCAAGCAGAAGGTGCTGGACACAAAAAGACCAAGTGTCTTTAAGGCATTTTGGTACTTTGCTGCTCTCTGGAAGAGATGAGGACAGTAATAACTGGTGTTTTGGTTGATGTTACTGGATGAGCCACTGCAGTACTTGGCTATTTTCTGCTCAGCTGAGCTGCCAACTGGCTGTATGGCTGTCATTTAGTGTCAGTTCAGTTTTGGCCTAGGGTTTTCAACCCTGAATTTCTTAAACAAAACATGAGTTAGTAATGCACAACATTCATAATGGGGTTTGCAGTTCTGGAAAAACCTATATTAAACCCAGTGAGGCAAAAACTCTAGTGTCACTGACCTCTGTGCAGCATGCAGCAGACCTGTCTCTTGCTGCTGGCTTCCTACTCTGGTGGAAGCAAATTGTGCCAGCTTGACACTGTGTGTAAGACTCCTCTGAAGGCCAAACTAAAAATCATCAATCAGGAGGAGCTTTTTGGCCCTCTGTGAAGCCCTAGCAGGAACCAAAACAGCCATTAGTCACTGTTTAATAGGGTTTTTTAAGTGAGTGTGGTGAATGATACCTTTCAGCCTGCTTCTCTCTCTCCTCTCCCCATCATGTTCAGAGAAGGAAGGAGAGTAAAAAGAGAAAAACAGTAGCACACATGGTAGCTGATATCCCACCACTGACATTAAATTGAGGCTTCAAAATGTGCTTCTGGTTGTTTGCCTACATAACTGACCCAGGGAGGGACCACAGCATAGAACTGCTAACCTAAGGAGTGACACTTTCCCTTACCAGTAACCCCAAAATTTCAGGTCTTGGTCCTTCAAGCCTTTTCCTATTAAGACAATCTATCCAAGAGAATGTCCCAACATGTTCTTAGCAGCAGCAAAGTCCAAACTTCTAGCAATAAGGTGACAAAGATGACTTTAGAATGTACAGACTTAAGAATTCTTAACCACATCCAACAGCAAATGATAAAAAAATTACAAATTCATTTGAAAAGCAAGGAAACTTTTTTTTTTTTGAGTGACATCCAAAGTGTGGTCAAACCCTCCTGTTTAACTTTCAATGGCCCAAGAAGCGTGACTGTGCCAGGGAGGACAACACCAGAAGAAAATGACAACAAAAAGAGGTGGGAGAAAACAGTATTTTAAAATAATTTCCAAAATAATGAATCCAATTGCCTGAAGAAATATCATCAAAAAAGAGGAGTTATAGGCAAGAGACAGTCTGCCACTAGCAAGCTTGGCTTTAAATCTGGTTTTCCTAAATAATCCTATATTAAGCATAACCTTGCCTGTTAATGCAATTGTCTAAAGCCCTAGAAAGAATCATGAAGCCATAAATAATTAAGTGATATTTAACCAATAAGACATGACACACAAATAATTTCTAGCCCATTAATGAATGTCTCAGGTGCATTGTAAAGCATAGGGCAAAAGGTCTAGATTCTTTTACCTTTCTCCTAAAGCAGAAATGATGAAAAATACAGGAAGAGGGCATCAGGAAAGAGCCATAGTCATCTGTTTCTAGAGTAATGCCGTGGTTAAAATACAGCTCATAGCCAAGATGAGCTCTATTTTTGGTCAAAGAAAAAAAAAAAAAGTTATTTTATTGGTTAGGAAAGGTGACTGTACCTTGGTTTAGATTTTAATGTAAAGGTTTACTTTTCAATGGTCACTAAAGCTTTATAGAAGTTCTCATGTAGCCTGGGATCTGTCAGCCTGCTAACCCTAAATCCTATTTACCAACAAAGCAGAGAGCAAATTAAACTGCTTGAAATTGAACTGCTGGAGCACCTCTCTTATCAGGACATTCTGAGAGTGCTGAGGTTGTCCAGTCTGGAGAAGAGAAGGCTCCCAGGAGACCCTACAGCACTTCAAGGGACCTACAGGAAAAATGGGGAGGGATTGTTTAAATGGCAAGAAGGTAGATTGACAGTGGATATTAGGAAGAAATTCTTTCCTGTGAGGGTGGTGAGGCACTGGAGCAGGTTGCCCAGAAACACTGGGGATGCCTTATCCCTGGAAGTGTTCAAGACCGGGTTGGGTGGGGCTTTAAGCAACTTAGTCTAGCAGGAGGTGTCCCTGACTATGGCTGGGGGGTTGGCACTAAATTATCTTTAAGGTCCCTTCCAACCCAAACCATTAAAAAAAACCCATATAAATTCAGCCCACAGAGCATTCACATTTCTCTGAAATGGTCTGTTATTTAGATTAGTAATGTGATCACTGTATAGAAGGTAATTCTATTTGATAGCAGTAATCTTTAATTTCTAGTCAGTGACCTGTTTGTCCTGTGTAGCTGTAAAAAACTGTGAGAAAAATCTGAAAGCAAAATATATTCCTATACATTTGTTTTTCATTTCAGCTACAAACTACCCAAAGGATTTTATCTGACACTTTAATCTAAATATTGATTAAGGGAGATGAAGGAATTTATTGAGTTTGTTGTTTTTAAACTGGTATTTTCTACAACACTGACATTGTGACTTCCATTTGTTGGCTGTCTTAGATACAGATCAACAAAGAAATCCTCAGCTGTATCAAACCAACCAAGCTCCACAGGGACAAGAAAAAAGCCAAAAAAAAAAAAGTTAGCCTCAGTCTTCAGCCAATTCTTGAGGTAACCTATAAACAGAGCACTTGATTAAATAGATTTCATTGGGTTTAAAGATGAATAACCCTTGTTCTGGTCTCTTTGTAGGTGGAAAGCCTCGTGCCATCCAAACAGAACCATTCCAGAAGAAAAGAAAAAAACACTAAGGAAGGAACTCCTCTTTTTTTTTGTTACATTCCACACTGAAATCATAGTTTACTACTGAGCAGTAACTTTTATGCAGTGAATAAAACAGTTTATTGATAGAGTGGCTTGAAAAAATGCTACCTAGCCCATTCATCACAGGCTTTTGTACCTACTACATCAGTATTTCAGACTGCCAAACAAAAGTTTGCTGTTTTTTTAAAGCAACCAACCAGTTAGAAGTTCAAAGATGACACCAGGCTGGATGAAACAATTTCCCAGCAGAAGTCTGGGGGATTTCCAGTGCACACCATGATGTCACACAGCAGCTGTAAGGGAGGGAGCTCTGCTGAAAGGCCACTGACAACACACCAGACACCCTGGGGAGAATGTTCTTTCTGACTTACTTGCTAATCCTCCTCCTCACAGCTGACAGCCCTGACACCTCAGACAAGGCTGAAAATTAACTGGCTTTATAAAACCAGTGTGCAAGGGTCTCAGAGCTGAACCGGCTTTGAGTTGATGAATTCTGCTGGTGACTTGGCTTTGAGCATGGGACTCACAACAGCTTTTTTTACAATACAACTTTTCTAAGAGCTAGTGTCCCCTTTTCAGGATTTTTTGACAGAGGTTACAGGTCTTTTGTTTCTCATTCTCATCAAACAAGTCATCTGCTAAACAGCTTAGGTCTGCAAATGCCTGAATGCAGAAAGAACACACACATTTTTCTTCTCAAAGCCCCAGCTCAGTAGATTTTTGGATTATTTTAATTAGGGTTGAATTTCTCTGCTTTGAGGAAGAAAAAAATATTTGTAACCAGTGTTTGTGGGGCAAAGTCATTGCATCTTTGTCAGAGCCTCATAAAAGAAAAACATCAGAGATGTCAGGAGTCTGGGTAGACAGGTGGCCACATAAGGAAGGGTTGCTGGATAGGGAGTGTTCTGCCTCAGAACAAAAGCTACATGTGCCTTGTAAAAAATGTGGTTTTAAAACTGCCTGCATGTTGTCCTGAAGGTAGAGAAGGCAAAGGAAAGAGGGTGCTGGCTAATGAACCATGGAGGTATGAAAGACAGAAATGAAAGAGACATATTGGGTCTCTCTCATCCAATGGTGCAAGAGCTGTACATGGTTCCCTACAGTAATTGACATTTTTCTCAGTCTCTTTTAAATGTCTGAATTTTTTTGGGTTCATATCTCTTCTCCTGAGACTCAGTTCCACTGTCTAATAAAACCTGCTGTCAGGAAACTTTTCTTCAAGTTCAGCCTAAATTTCATTTTCTTCAATAGCAATGCATCATTCCAGGTTATAAGTGCAAGGTCACTTTAATGAGGCCAGATTTGTGGGCTTTTATAAAAAAAAAATCTCAAAACCAAAACAACAAAAAACAAACAAACAAAACACACACACACACACAAAAAAAACCACAAAAAAACCCCAAACAAACAAAACCATAAAACCAAACAAACAAAAAAGCCACCAAACCCCCAAGCTTTGTCTTTTTGTGTGTTCCTTTCCCATAACCATTCAAATTCAAATCACATTCTATCATGTTATTTAATTGCCTAATTCCTGACATAACTGTAGCAGACAAAATAGGCACAGGTTGAGAAACTATCTGAAGCAGCAAATAAAAATGTACTTATTTTTAATTTTTTCTTTACCAGCTTGTAGTTACCTGCATAATACTCTATCATGTATGTTGATATTTTTAAGCTTAATATTTAACATCTGCCAAACCCATGGTGTTTCTTAAAGGAAAAAATAGACTACAGTGCACTAAGGAACTATCAAGCTTACTAACTGAAAAGAAATTCAAAATGTATTAACTTTACCAAGTTTTTCACATTTTGAATCTCTTAGTTTTCTTACTTATTCCCAGAGACTGTAAACTGTGGATACTGCATTATCTATTCCTATAGATTGTAAACTATGGACCCTCTCACATTTTTAAAGGTGTTCTACTTCCACCTGAAGATTGAGAAACAAATAAGAAAGCTCTTCTTCTACCTACCACATATATCCTACTTTTATATTGTTTTCTTCTCATGTAACAAGTGAGAGTCAAGACAAAGGAAGTATTAGAGGAAAAAAATACCAGCAAAAACTGTATGCATTTTTTGTTGCTCAGTAACAGCCACACAGAAGACCAACAGACAAAAATTTGGACTAAGTCTGAAGCAGCTGGAAAGGGAAGGGATCTTTGCTCAATAGGCCAGGTGCACTGCAGGCAGGCTGGGGGCTTTGGTTTTTAATGCTGCAAACAGGATACTTCAGCTATCAATATTTTTCAGTATGACTCTAGGACTTCTTTCCAAATCTTTACCTTATTTCCCATTAGATTTACAGCACTAAGTTGCAATTTCATATTGTATACAGGACTATGAAAAGAAAGAAATAACAAGCATCATTGCAGTCACCTGAAAAAGGGTTATAAATAGGAAAATGAGAGAGCTAATAGTTTCATTTATCTGCCATGAAAACTGAGTTGCCTCTACCTCAAACACCTTCAGGGTCAGGAGGATCTGCTCTTTGAGTCAGTTCCCATAATGAGGAAGGAAAAAGCACATTGTTTGCAGTAAACCAACACAAGATGCACTTGCAGCAGAAATCTGAAACAATGACAGAAGAAGACATTAGGAAATAGAAGAAGACATTAGGAAATATTTAGCTCAGCCACTTTTACAGAAGAACTCTTAAATGAAGAGTTTAAATGGATTAAATGGAAGTTTATTTAAGGTTGTCTTCTGCTAACACCACTGCCTAAACCTGTGCTTATTACTCAATCTTTTCTTGCTCTTGTACTAATTCTATTAATTTACTGGGATACACATATATTTTATCTTCATATTTGGAAGCATTTCTTCAGTAGAGAGGAAACAGATAGGAAAGCATATGAAATGTTTCCAGTTCTCTGTACTTTGTGCTGCCTGTATACAAACACACACATTTAAATAACAACATACCTTCTGCTCTCTCTCTGTACACACTTAAGTACCAGATTTGTACCTTTAAAAATATCTGTTTTAAAAGCCTCATGTCATTACCAAGACGTGGGCCAAACACATGGGCCACATTTCTCCCTCCGAGGACAAGTAAGCTCACCACTCTCACTGGCTATTAGTATACCACTGACTTTTTTTTTTCCCCCCTTTTAAATTAGAAACATGCTCCCAAGAATGTTCTCAGGCAAACGTCTGAAGAGCAAAGCAAGGCTGGGAAACTCAATTCTAACCATGGCTAACCCTAAATCCAGTGGTAATTAAGATCTAGCTCTCTGGTTTTTTCCTTCTTCTTGACAGTTTATTGACCAATATCCATCTTCATGGAAAGAAGTCAGTGGGCTGCTGAGTAAAACTGAAAGGCACAATCTTTGCTTGCTGTCATGAAGCATTAGCAGTGTCATTGTAAAACTACTAAAAGCTATTTTTCACTTTAGAGGACAGAACACAAATGCCTGCTCCAAACCCATTGTGCTTGGCTCTATTTGTATTCATTTGATGTTACACTACTTCTGAATTGGGCTTTACATTCATAAATATGAGTATTGCTGAGGAAGTAATCCACACGAAGTGGCCTGCAGTCCCTGAACAAAGCAGATCCTTCTCCACCCATCATCATTAGTCACCAGCACAATGGCACAAGGAAGAGCTGAAAAGATCAAAGAGCAGAGCAATTTGAGCATCTACTAGTAATTGCCAGTGTGAGCAACACCACTAATCAAGCCAAGATACAGGAGATTGTAGAGGACAGCCATTCAGGTTCCCTGGCTTAGTTGACATTATTTCAACTAGGAGCAGTCGAGTAATTTAAAGGACTGGGAAAGTCCTTTAAATACAAGGGAAGTTTTCAGTAAACCAAGCAAGAGTGAAGTTACACTTGTGAAAATTAAAAATACAACTGAACACGAAGCAATTTCAGCTAACATCTTGCTGTACTGGTATTATCTGAACCTTCTTACAAAATAGAAAACTAATTTCAAGCACAAAAATACATGTATCCTGGGAAAACTAACTGCAACATTCACATTTTAGGTTTTGCAATTGGTGACATTTTCTTTAAGTCCAACATGTCAAAATAGAGTTTTATAAAAAAGAAAAAAGAAAGAGAGAGAGAAGAGAGAAAGAGAGAAAGAAGAAAGAGAGAAAGAAGAAAGAAAGAAGAAAGAGAGAAAGAAGAAAGAGAGAAAGAAGAGAGAAAGAATAAAGTGAGAAAGAAAGAGAGAAAAAGAAAAAGAAAAAGAAAAAGAAAAAGGAAAAAAAGAAAAAGAAAAAGAAAAAGGAAAAAAAGAAAAAGAAAAAGAAAAAGGAAAAGAAAAGAAAAAGAAAAAGAAAAAGAAAAAGAAGAAGAAAAAG
>JANHGL010018705.1:7422-21169 GCA_024611195.1 Ceyx melanurus
GGGAGGCGGCCACGGAGTGCAGGGGTTGCCACTCTCCACCAGGGGAGGGGCTCCAGAGCCCGGGCCCCCCCCTGCCGACCCAGCAGTGGCTGGTCCATCCTCGGAGGCACCGAGGCAAACAGCAACGGGGCCAAGAACAAATCTCTCCTTTGGACATGCAGAAGCCACCATATTGCAGGAAGAGCTTTTCTTTCTCTCTGCACCATCTGGAGGCACCGGGAAAAGCAACTTTTTTTTTTTTTTCCTGTCCTCATTAATTACTAAAGTAAGAAATCTGCCATCCCCTGGAAAGCAAAACTTTGTTTTCTCCCCGTGCAAGAGCAGCAGAGATGGGTGACACAGAGCTGAGACCCCTAGCATCATGCTCTGGTTCTTCCTGAGCCTTTGGGATCCAACCCACAGCCACCTCCATCCCAGCTCAGACCTGTCTGCACCACTCAGGGGTTCCACCTTGCTGGAAAACAGATTCTTCAGCTTAAATTTGCAAGGGGAGGACATCAGCAGTGCCCCACAGGAGGGGCTGAGCTGGCAGCAGGGCCACAGCCACACCCAGGGAGCACAGCCCAGGGCTGGGAACACCAACACTGCAGGGTTTTAAGAAGGCCAGACATGTATCTGCCCCAAACACTGCCCTGGGCCAGCGAGAGGGACCAACTGACCTTCCACCCTCCCTTCTGTCGTTGGCTCTGTGGTTTCACAGCATCTCTAAACTGTTCATTTATCCTCAGCAGATCCCTCCTGCTCATCAGCCACTTGAGCAGCACTGTCCTTTGGCCACACAGCACAAGGGCAGACCCGCTGCAGGAGCACAGACAGAAAATAAGGGGTGGGGGACACCATCCAAACACCCTCTGCTGCAAGAAAAACGTCTAAAGAAACATCTTTAAATGCCTCGACTTCAGGCTTGTCTGTTGGCCTGAATTAAAGCCCAGATGCTGCAGGTGGGACCTGTGGCCGGGGTGGCTCTCTCCTCGGCGGGGTCAGCATCTCCACCAGCAGGGACTCCAATTAAAGCTGCTAACGATGCCAGCCCAGGACCTTGCTAAGCCCTGAGCAGCCCTCGCCCGGCACTCCCTCTGCTAACAACCCCCTGCTGTGGCCAAACCATGGGTGCTGGGCTGCCTTAAATGTTTATGACCGCTGGAGATTGCTCCTTTCCTCTCCATAAGGATCCAGCAGCACGTGCCCTCCCCACAGGAGCCCTTGAGCTGGCACTGCTGGTGGCAAGGACTGGTCCCCCCCAGAGCCTCGGCAGGTCTCGGGAGCAGCGAGGCAGGCTGCCAGGGAGGGGCTTTATTTGGTTTTTTTAAGCCTCCCCCTCAACCCTTTCCCACTACAGCCTCAGCTCGGGTTCTCTCGTTAATCTAATTGTTCTCCTAATGAAGATCTGCAATTCCTCAAACATTAATTACCAACGGCAGAGGCAGCAGCAGCTGTGGAACAAGAGCTCCCTGTTCCTAATAATACGCTTCACACTTTTGCCTGCCACAGCTCAATTTAGCTTTGCGTGATTTGGCATGGGGGAGATAAATCATATTCCAGCTACGGGGCTCTGCAAACCACCCCAGGAGGGGGCAAGGCTCTCCCCACACCCAAAGTGCTCTGCAGCACCTTGGCTCTTCAGCCCACTGCTAAAAAAAATATAACAACAAACCCTTTTCTTATCCCACCTGCAGCTCCAAGCCCGGGGCCGGGGCTGTGCCTCCTCCAGCAGGGCACCATCTCCATCGGGTGCAGCTTTCAGCAGGTGGGAAGAGCTGCAAACAGCTGGATCCATGCCAGCTGGAAGCACAAGTGCCACGGCCACGGGCCAGGCTGCTAAGTGAAGCATCGGGGCAAAGAGACCAGTAAGAAGGTTGCTGGTTGCAGTGGGGGGGCTCAGAGCCCCCCCAACCTCCCCTGGGGTGGTGCCAGGGCTGGGGCAGCCACCACCTCTCTGGGCAGCCTGGGCCAGGCTCTGCCACCCTCACCCTTCTTCCTTCTATCTCATCTAAATCTCTGAAATTTAAAGTTAAAACCATCTCCCTTGTCCTGTCCCAACAGCCCCTGCTCAGAAGTTCCTCCCCACCTTTCTGACAGACCCCTGAAGCCCTGAAAGGCCCCAGAAGGTCTCTCCTAGCCCTGTTCAAACAGGTCCCTGTCCCTGCTGTGCTGAGGAACCAACCAGAGCTGGACCCAGCCCTGCAGGGGGGTCTCCCCAGAGCCCTGGAGGCAGAGGGACAGGATCCCCACTCCTGCTGCCCAAGCTGCTGGGGGTGCAGCCCAGGACACAGTCAGTGTTCTGACACTGCCACTGCTTTTTGAGAGGCTTCTGACCTCTTCCACCCCCCTCAGCCACCATGATCCATCCTGCAGTCATGGAAAAACACCTTCCACTTTCACCAAGGTCAACCCCTTCCAACCCCAGCAGCACTGTCCCCTCCAGCCCAAGGGCACAGGGGGGAGCGGGCACAAAGCTGTGCCCGGCCCCAGGAGAGCTGCCAGCCCAGTGCTCCTCACAAAAGAGGCTGGAAGCCACGGGTTAGCAGAAGCAGCTGGAACGACTGGAGCCAGCAAAAGCTGCAGCAGCCCCTCTGGCCAACGCCGCACGGCCAAAAATACACAAGGGGGACAAAAAAAGCCCAATGCACACACAAAAACCCCACCGAAAACCAGCCCGCCAGAGTCTTCAGTCACAAAAGCAAACAAATAGAGTTGTGAATAAATATTGATTGGACAGGAAGGGAGAGAAGCCCTTCCAAAAACACCCGTTGGCAGAGGGTCCCTCTCCCAGCTCCCCCAGCAGCCCTCAGCGTTGCACGGGTGCCTCTGCCCGCCCGGTGCCTCCAGCTGCTTCACCAGGCTTTGGTCTCTGGGGTACCAAAGTGCCCCCCTGCACTGGGGCATCATCTGGAGATGATTTCCAGAGGCAAATGCATGGCCCAGCTGGCCGAGGAGCCCGTGCTGGGCAAGGTGTGCAGCACAAGGAGCACAAGACCCACCATTGGAACTCGCTGGGATGGGGAAGAGGTGGCCTAAAGGAGTTAAATTTTGGTGGCCTTGCTCAAAAGGAGCTGAGTCTTCCCTTCAGCTGAAGCACGGGGCTGTCAGAGACCCCCAGTCCGGTGGGCGAGAGGCTGAAAAGCACCAAGCACCAGCATCATCCATCCTCAGTGGTTTCCCACTCAACTCCCAGCCCTGGCACTCAAGGGAGGGATCAAGCTGCCTGACTTCACCAGTCTCATCACTCCAGGGGCACAAACACCCCCCACTTCCACTGGCTTTCAGGTGACTGAGAACTGGCAGAGCTCGGGTGGCACAAACCCCCCGGACAAGCTCTAGGGGCTGCCCCCAGAGCTCAGCAGGCAGCAGCCACAGCCGGAGCTCGCAGCCACGTCATTCCGGGCAGGGCATCTCTCCACGGGTCCTGCACACCTCCCACCCCCCCAAAAAAAGGATTTCTTTGTTCAGCTTCCTCCCAGCACAGCAGAGAAATCCCAGCCCCGCGAGGGGCCGGGGCCGCCGCTCCAGCTTCTCTGCTCATTTCTTTTGCAGTGAGTGAATTAGCAGGCAGCCAGCTGACTTGAACATCCCCTTATCTCTGCACCAAGCTCGCTGCTGAGGATTTGCATAATTTTAATCTTTCCCACCAATGAGCATGAAAAAATTAGTTTTCCACTATTTTATCTCCTATTTGTGTTCAATAAACAGAGCTGCCGGTTGTGCTCCATGTATTTAAACTGGGAATCGGAAGGAAGAAGGAGGGAGAGGGGGAAAAATCCCCTGTCTCCAGCACTCGGCCAGGTGGAGGGTTAAACTGGAGAAGGGAGGCTGGGGGAAGGCTCTGCTGAAGTGCTTCACCAACTGCAGCTGGAGAGGGATTTGAGATTGAAGCCCAAAATTCCTCATGCAATCCCTGTTGCTGTCTCCAGAGCCCCTCTGCTATCTCCCAGCACCAGCAGCCAAGCTCCCTCCCAGCAGCAAGACCTCTTGATTCCCCTCTCCAGCAACGAGTTTGCTGGGCTGGCCCCGAGTACAGGCTCCAGCTCCCAAGAACATCAAGACTCTGGGGATGGGGTGGGAAGTTCCTGGACATTCCACCTGGAGAAACCTCCCTGTCTCTTAGCAGGGAAGCAGCAAACGCAGGGACAGGGTTACCACAGCTCATGTTTTCTGCACCTACCAAAGGTTGCTGTGGGCACAAGCTCACACCCTGCTCTCTGCACCAAACTGAGGGGTGGGAGGAGGGAAGGGAGAGGGAACTACACCAAAAACCACCAGAGCAGAGCTTTGGGTGGTTTTCAGTGCAATGCTTTCTTCAAAAGAAAAGGCTGCACCAAAAATTAAGCTTGAACCAACAAACCCCAAGCAAGATGCATCTAAAAGCAAGAGCTGCTGCTTTTGCCCTTTCTGCTGCAGAGTGAGAGCATCGTTCTTGGCAGTGAGGGATGTGTGCTGAGCCCCACACCCCTGCACTCCTGGATTACACATCAAACACCAGGGCTGTGCTGAGGAGAAAGGGAATGCTGAGAAAACTGAGGCTCCCCCACTCCTGACAGAGCACGAAGATAAAGGTTTAAATTCCCTTCCTCCCTACAGAGCCAAATGCAGATGGGGACACAAACAGGCCAGATTTCCAGCACCTCCAGCAAGCCTGGCCCAGCCTCTGTGCACAGGGAGGTCCCCAGGGGCAGATTTGAAGGAAACTGCCACCAAAATGTAGGGTGTGATGGCAGGGGGGTGGCTCACGGGACTGGACCACCCCAGCACTGGCTTGAGAAGAGAATGGGGGTGCAAGGAGCCCAGGGAGAGGCAGGGAGCAGCCACCCCAGAGCACGGTGATGGCCCAAGGAGCTGGTTTCTCCCTGTCCCTCCACCCAGCCCTTCCCTCTGATGCCAGCTGATGTGCACACAGAGGTGCAATTACCTTCCACACTCTAGGAACCGTATGATTTTCAAGACCAAAAACATAATTAAAGAGCTGGAGCAGCCTGGAACGGAGCCCTCTCTCTGCCATTGCCCCTCTCTGCTCTATAAATACCCCAGCCCTGTGCCAAGGGGCAGCTCACAGCAGGGCTGAGCCACAGACAGAGGAGCAGCTCTGCTGTGATGGGTGCCCTGCGTGGGGAACGCACCCAAAAGCGCCCATTTTGGCCCCAGAAAGGGGCTGCCCCCGTGGGAACCCCCAGGCCTCCAAGCCGGGGCTCCAAGGGGCTGCCCACGCAAGGAAAGGTTAATTCAGATTTAACTTTTAATGCGGTTTATCTAACCAATTTGAAAGCCTTGGGCACACAGACTAACTGAGAATTAAAAGGACTTTGATGAGCATCGCTGTTCCAGAGAACCAGTCTGGGGTTGCATCCAGTTGACTGCAGATGAAATGCAAAGGCAGAGCTGCCCAGGGAACACCAAACCCCAAAGACATCACTTTGCCCTGGACAACAGCAGCTCAAGCCCTGGCTCCCAGCAGGACCAGAGCATTTAAGACCCTCTTCCAACCAGGTGCAGAAGGAGGTGCCCACACCACAAGTCTCTGGCAAGGTTTGCTGCCCTTCCAGCCACCACCACCAGCCGGGGGGGCAAAGCACAGACCCCCCGAAGGTCTCCCCAGAGCCTTCTCCTCTCCAGGCTGAGCACCCCCAGCTCTCCCAGCCTTTCTTCACAGGAGAAGCCAAACAAAACCCTCTCTGCTCACGAGTGCAGCCTGAGCCAGCAAAGCCGGAGCTGGCAAAGCCCCGCTGGCCACCCCGAGCACCCACCCCAGAGAGCCCTGCCACGGGCTGGGAGAGCTGGGAGCTGCTTCCCGGGCGGGCATCGCTCCATCTGCCCGCTGGTGCTGCCCAGCTCGAGCCTGCACAGACACACTGTGGCTCGGGGTCTGTTGGCAGCAGCCCCCCAGAGCTGGCTGCTGCTCCAGCCCAGCCCCGGTTTGCTCCCTGCGTGCAGCCCCCTCCCAGCAGGGCTCTGGGGGAAGGGGAAGGGGGTCCCGCAGCTGCTGTGGCATCACACGCGCGTGGGGAGGTGGAGGAGTGAGAGCAACAACATGGAGTGGGGGGAGGAAAATAAAAAGAAGAAAAAAAAGAAGTAAAAATCAACTGTGAAACAGCCCTGGGGAGAACCGCTCGCCCGGACTTGCTGTGATTACACTCCCACTGCTGGATACAAAGCTCTTGGCTTGGCCCCCTCGTAAAACTGGGAGAAGGAAGGTGAAAGAAATATTTTTTTTTTTCTTTTAAATATCCTGAAGGGTCAAACCAACCTTTTAACTTGTTAGTTGGCAAGTTCAAACAGGACTGCAAACTCTGCTTTCCATAGCTCCCAGCGAGAGAGATTCAGACCCATCATCTGAACTCGAGCCCTCCAGGCCTTTATGGTTTTTTCAACAGCCAGAAAAATCAAGGTAAAGGTTTTTGGCAATCAACCCCCAAACCACTTCCCAGCAGAAGCACCCGCCTGTACACGGTGCCCAGCACACAAAACAGGAGCTGCTGAGCTCCAGGCTCCACCACCCCTCTCCCTGGGCCAAGCAGGTTGCCTCTCAGGTGCTGCTTTCCACATCCTTACCTTTCCCTTGCCAATCTGCATGAAAACCTAAGTCTGCTCTGCTCTGCCCTTCTCCTGGGGTTGCTCAGCCCAGACACAGCCTCCACAAAACCAGTAAGCCACCCAGAGGAGACAAAAGCAGCCACCACGGAGCCTTTGGTGCCAACGTCAGTAAATACAAGTTTCCTCCACTCCCCATGCTGTTGTGTGCCAGGTCTGCCCATCACTCCTGCCACCCCAGTGCTGCTGCTGCTGCTGAAAGCAGAGGCAGGAAACCTTCTGCAAACTCACATTTCTCTCTTCAAGTGCTGGCCGCCCTCTCTCTGCTGGAACCATCCTCATCCCCATCCCTGGAGATGCTCTGATGAGACCCAACCAGGGGAAGGGAGCTGTGAAAGCTCCTGCAGCACAGGGAAGGCTGAAGGATGCTCCTTTTCCTTCCACTCAAGGGTTATTTGAGATGCTCTTGAATAAACCGAAGTAATTCTTCCTAGTCAGAGACTGGCTGTGTCCAGCAGAAGGACAGAAGCTCCTGGAGGCAGGAGCCTCAGGCTGAGGAGTCAGGAGGTGTCTCCTTTGAGAGCCCTGGTGGTGCTGAGCAGCCCTGCCCGGGCAGGGAGACCCTCCCAAGGAGTCACCAGTGAGGCTTGAAGGGGGTCCCAGCGATGGGGGTTACTGGTCTACCCTGGTGCAGAGCTGTGGGGCTGCATCTGTGACACATCCAGAACCAATCTGCTCGGAGGGTTCTGAAGCAATCAGAGGAGAGATCTGATGAGGACTTTTCCATGTCCTTCTGTGTTTTTCTTTTCAGCCTCTTACACAATATTTACAAGGGAAAAAAGGTGTGTGAAGAAGCAGCTTAAAAACAAACACCATTCTGTAAATCCTCCCACTTCCAAGATTGTATCAACAAAAGAAAGGAGGAGGAAGAAAAAAAAAAAAACATAAATAGGAGTTTCACATCCACGAGGTCCCTTTGAAGCATTTTCAAAGAGCTCCACTACCAAGTCTCCCATTTGATTTTGTTTTTTTCAGTAGCTCTATGGCGTGTTCCTCCACGCACCACATCACTCCACACAGCTCAGCTCCCTTCTCTCACCTGTCCCTTGAAGAAACCATCCCTGGGTCAGCAGTTCTTCAGATGCCTGCCCAGGACTGTGCCTGTGCCAGGATGTATTCCCAGGTTTGCTCAACAGACGAGGGACTGCACATTGATGCTGAGGATCCAGGGGCTACTCCCAGCTCAGCTGCAGATCTGCAGGGGCTTTCTCTCCAAGGTTTTCTTCCACCAGGGATATCCAGCATGGAGAAGAGCTGAGCCTTTCATTTGGGTGGGATCATCATGAGTCAGCACAAGTAGAGATCTTGAGACTACGTGTTGGCAGTTGAAGACATCTGAGGCAGCAGAGCCCTTTGCTGGATGCTATAATCTTATTTTTTAACAAACATTTCCAGGTACTGACCTGCTACACTCAGTGCTCGTAAGGATGAGCAGAAGGAGTCCCCAAAGCCCATCATGAGCAGACTGCAGAGACCAGGGAGAAATCACTCCTTCCAACCAGTCATCCACTCCCAAACCAAACCATTTGTGCACCATGAGAGCCAGGAAATCCTCCATTATTGATCCAAACCTAAAGCCAGGAATTGCACACACGATCTTTGTGGGGTCAAGGTCACGATTTGGGACTGCAGCAGAAGCTCCATGCCCTGAAGCACATTTCAAGACCAAGGCTGATGGAATACCTACAGATCTTCCTCAGAAGGGGAAGCTATAAAACTTCCAAGCCATAAAACCTTCCTCATCCTCAGAAAAAGAAAAAAATAAATAAAATAAAATCAGCCTTCATGAGAGGCGGCCCTGGGACTCAGGCAGCTGACACTGCAAGTGACAGAAAAGTCCAAGGGACAAGTTCTGGATTATGATGGGGAAGAAGCAGCACACATACACGAGCACAAACCATAAATAAACAGGAAATAAATCCCATGGATATGGTGACAGCAGCCCCCAGACAGATCTTTACAAATTGCCTTTTACAAGTAAATAACATTATATCAGGGTTTATGGGCTGCTCTGAGATGGGTACAGGCAGTGCTGTAAATACTCTAACAGCATTGATTAGGCAAAAGGCAAAACCATGAGGAGTTTCTTGGTACCCACAACAGCAGGATGGGGTGGGGAAGACAGACAGACAGACAGAAAGACAGAAATATGGCCCAGCATCCCCAGGTAGTGGGAACAGTGGGAAGCACTGCTGGACAAGGACATTTATCCACCCTACATCACACCAAAGGGTCATGGAAACCCACAGGAGTCAGAGCCCCACTTTACCCTGCCCACAGTGGCCAAATCCTCCTGCCTCAGTTTCCCACCCGTGCCACACAAATAGAAAATGCTGAAGGGCTATTAACAATACCAAGGGTCTAATTCACTGAAGACGTTTAAGTGCCTGGAGATTTCTGAAGGAGCTGCTATAGGGAAGGCATTAATTTAAATATCTAGTGGCACAGAACATAATGCCAGGCAGATTTTCTTCCTTTCTTTTATAATAGCTTAATAATCCTCAAAATAGTTTCATTGTTAATACTCACGTTGTGTATTTCATTAGGGCTTCTTAGATGGTAAAGCAAGGTAAACACTCCACATCTCTCTGGCACCTACCAAAGTGCTGCTCAGAAATAATTACTTGAGCTGCACAAACACCCACGTGGGGGGACACACATGGGTACATAAGGGTACATCCCACATGTCTTCTGCTCCTGTGTGCCTTCCCACACCTTCACCCCCAGGATGCAGCTCCTTGTGTGTTCAGTGCAGAGCTCCTCAGTGTTCTCCCCATCCCAACGATGCAGAATGGAAGGACCAGAGGAGGCAGCAGCTTGTCCAAGCTCAGGGAGGATCCCTGTGGCATAAGGGGGAGATTTGGGCTCAAGTGCCTGATTTAACACGCTAATATTCTCCTTTTGGGTAGTTTTAGCTGTTCACGTTTGCAAGCTGTGAGGCCCCACAGCTGATACACTAGCTGAGATGGTGGGATTGTCCAGGGCAGAGGCAGAATACAAGCCAGGAGGAATGGGAATCAATTATCAAACCATCCTGCAAAGCACAGTGACACCAAAGCTATGGCAGCAGAGGCAAGATAGGCATTCAGCTTGTCAGTAAATCTCAGCCTGAGACAGAGGAAAAGGAAAAAAGAAACAGTTTTACTTAGGCCTCTTGGGGGTGAACGGAAAAAAAAAGAAACCTGAAAAAAAGAGAGTAATGTCTTCTAAAGTCTACACTGAAAACCACCCTCCCCCCAAGAAAATATCCAGAATATATAGAAAGAAAAACGCAAGATCAGCCAGAGCTACTGATTGAGAGGCTCCAGGGTACAGCTGCTTATTGAAGTTTTGCCACATAAAGCTTAAATTATTTACCATTATTATTATTTTTTTCTAGAGAAAGAGAGGAAGGACACATCTCCCTCCTCAGAAGTTAGCGAAGTGTGTGACACCATCTCTGCATTGTGTCCCCATGTTATCACCACCGTGCATGCTCAGCAGAGTCCACCCCGGGGCAGACACAAAACCACAGGGCCACGGGTTCTAATTATACCCTCTATTCTCAGGGAAATGGGTTATTTATTAGCTCTTGGAGCTTCCCTTTCATTCATTCTCAGCCCCGGTCCCGGCAGCGAGGGGCTCTCACAAGAGGAAATTTATGAGGTTCTCTATTCTCCACCTTCCCAGCTCTCCCACCCAGCCTCTCCCTCCTCTCCTCATTCAGCATCACAGGCAGGCTCATGGCTTTTAATTCAATAACTGGCAGTATAATTACTCCGTAATAACACCATTATCTTAACATTTATTCACAGCTGTGATCCCCTCGCAGCGAGGCGAGGAGGGGAGAGGAGAGGAGAAGGGATTCTCCAGGGAGAAGAGCCCCGTTCCCACGGGAGAGACACCCAAAAATAAACCCCATCAGAAGGAGATGCTGCAGCAGAGTGAAGGGGAGAGGGACGAGCCCTGCCCAGCTCCCTCCTGCACTTTATCTCCCTCCATCAGGGTCTGCACAGGGAGGAGGGATGGAGGGGAGGCTGAGTATGCACAGCCCTGTGGAATCCAGTTAGACCATCACCGCACCCCGTGAGCTCCCCAAACCAGCCCTGCCATGGGGCAAAGACTAAAAACAGGGGTAGGCAAGCCCTGAAGGCCAACTGAAGGATACAACTGTGCCCTAAGATACAGCAAAGGGCATCAGCTTCTGCAGAATCATCTACTGAAATACAAATATTAGCCACTTGCACGTTACCCAAGGCATCGCTCGCTGCAGAGCTTGGGTTTCAAATCTGACTCCACCAACCCCTCAGAAAAAAAAAGGGTTTTCCACATTTGGTAAACAGGGACAGAAATTCCTGTAAAGCCCTGGACTAAAACTCAAATAACCCGTGTGGCAAACGGGGCGGGGAGAAGCCTGTTATAATATCAGACACGACCAACTCTGAGCTTGCCTCCAAAGGCAGAATTTCACCCACCAGCCTTACACAGAGCTCGGGGGTTGGCACCTTTTGCCTCCTTGCTGAGGTGGTTTTTTCTTCCCTGTGATATTTAAACAAACAAGCCCACTGCATATTTCATCAGCAGTGTTCCCACACGCAGCACAGAACGAGCAAGTCCCCACAGCCCCCGTTTGGAGCCTGCAAGGGGAGGTCAGGTTCACGCAGGTACCAGATCCTGACATCGCAGCCGAAACTCCGCAGAGGCAGCAGTGCTCCACAGCACCTCCTGCCAGGAGCCTCTGCCCCACACGCAGGCTGCAGCAGAGGGGTGAACACACTCCCCTGTGATTGATTAGCCGTGCTGCAAGGCAGGGCTGGGGTTCCGTCGAGCCACCAGAGCCATGTGGCAATTACAGAAACCATGGGAGGAACGTGCGAGAGGCTCCTCGCTAAGGACTGGAATTTCCTCCTGTTATGTTGCTGCCTATTGGCTTGCTTGTTTTTAATAACACACAGGTTATTTCGCTTTCAGTTTTGCTCACGTGCCTCTCTCTGCCACCTCTGCCTGCTGCTGCTGACACATCACATCTGCCTTAAGACATCTCTCGTCCTCCCCTCGACGGGGAAGTTCCGAAGCGAAGCAAGGCTGAAAAGCAGGAGGTGTGATGAAAATCACACCCTGTGCCCTGTCACCCAACCCCTCCAAAGGGCTGAAGAGCCTCAAGTGTGAGCAATTCACAGGGAAGAGGAGACTTCCCACCTTCAGCTGGGCTGTGCTGCAGGATGCTGCAGGGAGACCGGGGTACCACTCAGGCGTTATTGATAACACTGGGTGAACTCTTTCCTGCTGAATGGATCTTGTGTGGGGACATAATTATGTGTATAAGTTTACCCTAATTAAACCTACAATAAAACTAATAGGACAGTTTATCATGCATTATCTAGACATTGAGTTTTTATACCTATTTAGTGCAGATTCAGTCAAAACGACACCTCCAAGATCTAGGACATTCCTGATGGAAGCAGCTGCTCTGGGAGGTTTCACTCCCCATTCCTGTCCCAGGCAGTGGGGCAGGGGAGTGCCCCAGGCAGAGCTCCCCAAAGCTCATCTCTCCCAGTATACAAGAGAAGCAGATCCCCAAATCTGGGCAGAGGGCACCACATTTGCAGCCTGGCTGATGCTGGTGCCAGAGGGCTGCAGTTTGCCTGTATCAGCCAGACCATCCCTGTCCAAGACACAGCCCAGCTCCTGCACTGGAGAAAAACCTCCCCAGCTTAGTGAGAGTGGATGGCAAACTGCAGCAGATTCCACCTGGCTGCTCTGCCCACCCAGCCCAGCAGGGAACCACAAAGGAGAGAGAACGCTGTTGAAGTCACCCAGATTATTTGCCTTTGTGGTTTTGGGCTGGGTTGTGTTTTTTTTTCCTTCCCTTTAAAGATAAAAATAAATCCAACTACCCTGCTTGAATCATTGGCCTTAAATCAGTACTCAGAATCTATCTTTTAAAAGATTTTTTGGGGTAAAAAAAAGGAAAGGCCAGGCTGAGGTGTGCAGGAGAAGCCACCCAAGATAAACAGAAAAAGCACTGCCCTTTGTGCCATGAAGTGAGAAAAGGCTCCAGCTTTGATGTGACACTCGGCTGTTTGCTGACAGGATAAACTATTGCACACTAAAAAGTTTGTTAAACGCTCTATAAACTTTAAGACATCACTGAAACACTTCAAACCAAGAATGTGACTTGGCTGCCAACAAACCAGTGTTTTTGTAACAGGAAACAGAGAGCAAATGTGATTTTTCCCCCAGAAATTACAAGCCTGTTTTATTTTCTAGAGTTCAAACCAGTGGAATTAATACAGGTAGATCTAACTCCCTGAGAAGAAATCACCTGCATCCTGCCTGCTTTAGGAGCTGGAGCCTCAAACAGGGATCAGATCTTTGGGGTTCATCCCTCCTCCAGCACCTCTGACCTCTGTATTTTGAGAAACAACCACCTCCTGGACAGAGGCAGCAGCAGGAGAGCAGTGAGATGCCAGAAGAGCTCTGCAGATCCTGAGGAAAATGGCAGAGTGGGGTCCATGCTTCATCTTTTCTACGTATCTGCCTGGGCTTGCATTTCCAAAGTTGTTCCAGGAGATCTAAACCACAGTACCAGCCAAGAAGCAAAACTAATCTTTAAAATAAGAAAAAAAAAATCCCTGAATGTTTTAATGTTAGTTTTCATTCACCGACACAAAGAAAAACAGGTCCTTCTCATGATTTTATCATTTTTCCCCCCAAAAGAGGAGGAAAGACAATTAAATCCCCAAAGACACAGCAAGTTGTGAAGCACCACAAGCCACAAACTCCCACCACCTTGATCTCCAGCACAGTTTCACGCTGGACACAGACACTTTCCAAAGGCATTTTTTTGTCCAATGAAACTTGCTGAAAACCTTAAAATCCCCCAGCTGGCTTAAGCATCATTGGCTTTGCATAAAACCTAAAGCCACTTTTACCATGTCACTCATCTTCCCCGGTAAGCCGCATGGAGACCGCGGCTCCCCGCTCGGGGACACGGCGATTTGGAGGAGTCGCCTGGAGATGGATGGACCCCAAACCCACACCCTGCACCCCCAGCTCCCACGCCAAGCCCAGGGGTGCAGGGAGAGAGGAGGGTGCAGTCACAGCTCCCAGCACAGCCCAGTCCCCCCCAGCACACGCTGCAATCTCCCGCTGGTTTAGGGCAAGCAGTTACTCCGGGGCCGGC